>CM043700.1:61770619-61958119 GCA_023935145.1 Bretschneidera sinensis | reverse complement strand
AATATATGAATCAATTGGTCAACAACAAATTAGAGTTGATACTGAACAAATTGTTGTTTGAAATTTAATATATGCAATAACAAAGCATTTTGTTGGTGAACCAAACAGTTTTCAAGAAAGAATTTCAGAAGTACTTTCAAATTTAACTTGTCCAACACTTTAAGATTTTAGATGATACATAGATGTTTTCTTGGCAAAAGTATTTACAAGAAAAGATTGTCAAAATTCATTTGGAAAGAAAAGTTAATTTCTTGTCTTCCAAGACGTTTCGCAGAAAAGGTTAGGCAAAGGATCAAAGATCAAAATTCAAGATCCATTCCTTATAATAGGTTAACTTATGAAGATATAACCAATTATATCAATAACGAAGGGTTAGCAATTTGTATTGACATGAAACTTAAATAAAAATGATATAAAATCATTAGAGCACTTTCTTCAATACAAAAGAAAAAAATGAAAGCTTTTTAGGAAACAAGGATTCAAAGGACTTGGAAGAAAATCTTTCATTCCAGATAGAATTAATAAAAAAAAAATAAAAAAATTAGAAAGAATAACTAGAATCAAGTTTCTTCAAAAGCATGCTTCAAGTGTGATAAATTAGGTCAATGAGTAAAAAAATGTAAAGTTAAATAAAAAATTAATGAATTAGACATAGATGATTCATTAGAACAACAATTAACAAAATTAATGATAAACGATTCTCAATATGATAATGATAGTCAATCTAAATTTGAAGAATTAATATATACCAAAGCAGCTCATATTACTATAAAGATTCACAATGTGAATGTCAAGAAGGTCTATGTTACTGTAAATCTATTAATATGATTAGCTCTAAAAAAGAACTCCTTTTAGACATAATAGAGAAAATAGACAATCCAATCGTCAAAAGAGATTATTTATTCAAATTAAAAGAGCTACTTACTAAAGAAAACAAATTAAAACTTCTTGAACCTTATAAATAAAATATTTGAACAATATTTTCAAAAAACTAAGACTATAATTGTTCAAGATTTTCAAGCAAAAGTCAATAATATTAAGGAATAAATTAAAGATCTTCAAAAAGATAATATAGAATTAAAAACAAAAATGGTCAATTTAGAAATTACCAATTTAACAAAATCAATCTTAACCCAAAACTCAGTCGAAAACATAGAAACTTCAACTTTAAAAATAAGTGGTTTTTCAAATTTAATAAACATAAATCAAACTGATAAAAACAATAAATTCATTAATTCAATAGAACAAATACTTTTTAAAAAATGGTATATTAGAATTTATGTTGTCATTAATAAATAATACCATTTAGATACTACTGTTTTCGTTGATTCTGAAGCATATCAAAATTGTATCAAAGAATGATTAATTCCTACAAAATACTATGAAAAGATGTCTAAAAGATTAAGTACTGCAAGTGGTTCAAAATTAAATGTAGAATATAAAATAACAATTTCATATTTATGCAATCAAGGATATTGTCTTAAATCCAATTTTATACTTGTTAAAAATATTCATCAGCCCATCATTTTAAGAACCTCGTTTCTTACTCAATTTTATCCCTTCATAGTAGATCAATTCGGAATACACACCAATTTATTTGGACATCAATTACATTTCCAATTCTTACAACCTGTTGACACCAAGTAATTAAATCTTTTACAAAATAATAGTCTATACAGACAAATAAATTTAATTCAAAATAAACAAAATCATATCAATTATCTTAAAGAAGAAATTTATTACAAAAGGATTGAAGACCAACTACAACAATTAAACATAAAAAAAATCAAATTAAAGATTTAGAAAAGAATTTTAAAAAATAAATATGTTATGATATTCCAAATGGTTTTTGGGAGTGCAAAAAACATATTGTTTCTCTTCCATATGAACCTGATTTCAATGAAAGAAATATTCTAACAAAATCTAGACATATTCAGATGAATGGAGAATTATTGAAATATTGTCAAGATGAAGTCAAGAATTTATTAGACAAAAAACTAATTAGACCTAGTAAATCTCTTTGGAGTTGTTCTGACTTTTATTTTAAAAAACAAGTTGAACTCGAAAGAGGAGCTCCAAGATTAGTTATCAACTACAAACAATTAAACAAAGTTTTACAATGGGTAAGATATCCAATTGCTAATAAAAAGGATCTCCTCAATAGACCATATGATGCTAATATCTTCTCAAATTTTGATTTAAAATCGAGATTTTGGCAAATTCAAATATCTAATAAGATAAATACAAAAATGCTTTTAATGTAGCTTTCGGTCATTACAAATGGAATGTAATGCTTTTTGGACTAAAAAATGCACCTTATGAATTTCAAAACATTATGAATGATATTTTCAACGATTATTCAAAATTCAGTATTGTATATATTGATGATGTTTTAATATTTTCAAAATAAACCAGACAATATTTTAAACACCTACAAACATTTCTTCATATTATTAAATGTTATGCAAATATCTACATAAAATTAATAGGTAAACAATTGAATGTTTTACTTGTAAGTGCACAAGGTCAAAATAGTAACATAGTGTGCAAGTGCAAGATCATTCGCATAGGGATAGATATATTTTGATTTAAAATTAATTTCGCAACATAAACCAAGAAAAAGAAAAAGTGAGTTTAATTCGATAATGATAAAAGTGTAGGGCTTTAATATCCACCACTAATCATGCTTTCACAATAAAACAATATGCCAATGCTTTAATCACATTATGAATACCTAATATTGCCAACCAAAGGGCATGGTATATACTCCTTAAGCTATTGATTTCCCTAAACAACGAGTTAGGTATGGTGTATACTCTAACTCTTTTCTTTCTTAAAGGATTTAGCATGGTGTATATTAAGTTGTTCTTTAAGAAAGCATAATATCTGTGAAAATCGACGATCACATGAGGCCTAGGGCATGGTATATACTCTCCGGTTTCCCATGTTGATTAATCCAAAAACCCAGTGTGGATTTCTTTTGTTACTATTATTAAACCCATGTCTCAGCCATTCAAATTGACTTAACTAACTAGTCCATACCACATGCATATGTTGATCAGGCAAACACATATGAGGAATTCAAGAAACAGGAAGTAATCAAGTTAAGCATCATAATGTAATTATTGCAAAGGTGCCTATATTGAATTATTGAGTAAACATAACCAGGGCTTCAATCAAGCCCTACTAACAGGTTTAGTTACACATAAGTTTGATGTTAAACATCTTAATAAAGTAATAGAAAGGAAAAAAATAAACCCGAAAAAGGCTTCCTTGAAGAGCTGTCAATTCTTCTCCAAAATTCCCCCCTTTTTTTAATGTTTACAGGCCCATTTATAAAGTTTAAGTAACCCTAGAAACATTTAGAAACCCTAGAAGTCATAGAACAAAACCCTAAGCCTATTTCCAAAATAGGACCAACCGCCATACTGTTTACTGATGCGCGAATGCGCTCGATCACAGTATGGTGTGCTCGATTGAAATGCGATCGATCATTCTTCTTGCGCTCGCAAGGGCAGGTGTGCTCGATCGCAGATCTCCCGTGCTCGATCGCTCTATCAGACTCCAGCTTTTCCTCTGGTTTGCTCTTTAATCCTGATATTTCCAGAACACTTCCATTTCCCCAAAAACCTGGAAGAACACAGAAAACAAAAAAAAAGAAATGAAATAGAACGAAATAACACAACTAAGAGCTTAACAAATATAAATTAAGGGGCTTAAATATTAATATTTAAGCACTTATCACACCTCCAAACTTACATATTGCTAGTTCCTTAGCAATACAAAACTAAAAACAAAATGAAAAACAAAGAACACAAAGATAAATCTATCTTTCGTGGGATGTACGATTGCATTTAGCATATGCAACAAACCTTTTAAACTTTCCAGGAATGCTACCCACAAACATTATGCACAGTTCATAGTATCCAAAAATTTAAGTATCACACAAAAAAATGATTTTCATTTATTTGCAAGCTTAAAAAGATAAACTCCATCTTCACAATGAATAGGAATTTTAAAATCAAATTACTTACAAAAGACAGGCTAAGGCATCACAAGATCGAATCAGTGTAAAATGAACTAGCACATAAATATGAAGCTTCCAAATAATTCCAATGTGCAATGTCTCTATATCTCAAGATTCATAGAAATTCTCATCAAAATGAACAACAATGGCATAATTTTATTTTATTTTTTTTATTATGAGGCTCTACCATGTTTAGTTCCCTTAAGCTTTCTAATTTACCCATGTAGCAAGTGTTGAGTCAATGACAACCAAACCATATAATTTTAGGGCATTAGGTGTAAAGATACCCTTAAGGACTTACTAACTCGAGTCAAAAAGGCTACGAAACTAAACTGGCCATAATTCAACCAAATCAAAATTCCTACATTTTGACGTGAACACTCATTGCTTACTGAGGCAAGAGGTCCAGTTACTCAGTGGAAAGTTTATCACTGATCATCAATTTTATTTATTTCTTTTTTTATCATACTATGCCAAAGTGTCCATCAACAAGTCATCCGGTTTCACCTAAGCCATAGAAACATACACATTAAATTCGCATGTCATGCCTCACACAGTGCTAATGTGCTTGTGTCAGATTAGATCAAACATGTGAATTCTTAAATGCCTAAAGTAAGTAACCCAACTTTAAAACTCTATCATCAGATTATGTGTTAAAAATTTTAACCTCATTAATGAAATCAAATCACAATATTTTTTTCAGATCAACCAAAATTTCAAGATGAACATGAATATGCATTTTTTTTCTTCTAAAACGAAAGAAAAACAACAACAAAACTGGGACAAAGTGTGTGTAAATGTGTCTCCCATACCCCCAAACTTAAATTACACATTGTCCCCAATGTGTAAATAATATGGAAAGAGTTAACCTAGGAGATGGAGAACTGGCTGGATTGGCATGGCTCATAGCACACCCTCAAACTTGAACTGAAGTACGCATTGTCCCTGAAAAACAAATACAAAAGTAATACTGGAAAACAAAAAGAAACTAAAAACAAACAACAACAAGAAATTGAAAAACAATAAAAACATAAAGGATACACTGTGGGGTGCCTCCCATGAGTGCTAAGTTTTATGTCTTCAGTTAGATGGTGCAACCACTCACTGCTGTCCCCTATGTTGTGCCGAAGATAATGCCCCCGAAGCTAGTGGCAATCGGTCTAAAATGGCCTAGAGCATCCCTATCAAAGTGCATTTCCAACTTGTCTATGTGCTGGTTAACTAGGCACGTATCCTCCCAATCTTCCCGTCTAATGTTAGCTAGCTTATACCGAAAAAAGATATCTTCTCACATAGGAACTGATACTCTGTAGGGCCCATGATAACAGGGTCTTCCTCCCAATTCTGCTGAGCTCCACGTTTCACTGCTTCCCTAGGTTCTTCCTCTACCTTATCAGTAGCAGGTTCTGGCACCTTAAGTCCCCTTAGCATGTGTGATTGGCTTTGAATCCACTAGATTCTGCCAAAATATGGGTGCTCCTTGACTGGTCCATCTTCAGAGGTGCCCTTGATTCCCTTTTTTTTTCAAGATATGAGTGAGTAAAAATGGAAATGGTAGACCCCATGCATTGGAAGAGGTGACTTGGCGTGCGTGCACAGAGTCCCAAAATTTGTGAATTTGGCTCCAAATGGTCGAAGAGATGGAGTACCAACGACTCTTTTGAAAGGCATATAGTGCTTGAAGGAACTTGTCACGCCGTTGAGTCTTATGTCCCAATGGGCAAACACTGCGTTGCAGAATAGAGTCCACAAGCCAGAGTTGTGGAGGCAACTTGGACCGACTACCAGCATTATTATGACTATCTGCGTATTGCCCCACACAGATATCTTCAATGATATCTAAAATATAAAAAGACTTCGGCTACTCTTCCAACTGTACTCCCTTAGGGGGTATCCGTCATTGCATTTGAGTGCAGTAGCTATATCTGATGAAGTAACCTCTACTTGCTTGCCTTGAACAGTCGAGGATAAGACACCTCGCCTATTGCAGTCAAAGGATAGGTTCTCATAGAACTGCACAATCAACCTCGTGTAGGCAGTGGAGGTGACGGGTTTAAATAGCTTTTCCAACCCATGGCGTTTGAAGTCTTGAACGGCCAATTGAGTTGCTTCAAAAATTTTGAAGTAGCCGTCGATATTAAATGTTATCTCAAAAAGGATCTCCCGCTGCTCGAAAATGGGTCGGGAAGACTGGGCTTGAGTTCCTGAAGCTTGAGATAAGGAAGCAATGGTCATAGGCATCTTGGAATGTCGGTCAGGACTTTTGTCGAATAAGTGGTGTGCGGCCCTCAAACCAAGTGATGGACAACAACCTCCAAAAATTTTCTAACCCCCTGCAAAACAACAAAACCCAACCACAAAGGACAAAAACAAGTTCTATACACAAATTTTAATAGTAAAAAATAACAAAAATGTGGGGAGATGGGGAGTGATGGACAAAATGTGAATAAGGGATAAAAAAGAGGAAACTGGGGCTGTGCGTGCAGGTGAGTGGTGAAGGTGGGTGCGAACAGGTGGTGTGCGGCGACGTGTGGTGGTTGGCGGTGAGTGGGAAGGCTATAAGTGCAGGTAAGCGTGTAGGCAAAATGCAAAGAAAGGTTGGACTGTGCACAACGCAGGGAGAAAGTGATGGGGAAAGGGGGGAAAATGAACTAAAATAGGTCACGTGACCCTCTGTCCCGAGTGTGCTCGATTGCACTGTGAAATGCGATTGATCGTACTTGTGCTTAAGTGTGTGCGTGTATGGATGCGCTCGTGCCTTTGGGCTCATGGCGATAGTGCGATCAATCGCACTTCACATTGAGATCAAATGCTCTAATAGAATGCACAGTGTAACGTAAAAGGTTTTTGCTCTCTATTACATAGTAATAGAATGTCTATCCCTATGTACTGAACCACTAAATTAACTAAGAAAAAGTAAGAAAAAATTAAAAATATTGAAAAACAACAAAAATCAAGGAAGAAAAGTGTACTGTACTCAGTGTCCTTAGTACCACTGACCTCAACAGAGGCGCTTGAGCTACACGTTTATCAATGCCTGGACTGCTCAAACACTCTCTACAGTAGCTTCAGTGCTACTCTTTTGGAAAGGTGCACTTGAAGTCCACCAAATGTGGCTCAAGTGTTCTTGGTGCTGCTGCATATTGGATAGATTGGAGTGCCAAATCTTCATCACTTGGTAGCAATTTAATTTCAAAGTATGGCTTTAATCTGTGTCCATTCACCGTGAATGTCCAATTACTTTCTGAACTATGAACCTCCAATGCGCCATGAGGGAACACCTTGGTGACAACATAAGGACCAGACCATCGAGACTTGAGCTTACCTGGGAACAGTCTTAATCATGAATTGTAGATCAACACCTTCTGTCCCATATGAAACTCCTTCCTAACCATTTGTTTATCATGATATGCTTTGGTTCTTTCCTTGTAGAGCTTGGCGTTCTCATATGCATCATGCCTCAATTCTTCAAGCTCATTCAAGTGCAACTTTCTCTTATCACCCACTTGTTTCATGTCAAAGTTGAACTTCTTGATGGCCTAATACACTCGATACTCTAACTCCACCAGTAGGTGACATGCTTTCCCAAAGACTAATTGATATGGAGACATACCAATTGGAGTCTTGTATGTAGTCCTAAATGCCCATAGTGCATCATTCAGGTGCAGAGACCAATCATTCCTGCTAGGATTCACGGTCCTCTCCAAGATGCCTTTGATTTCTCGGTTGCCAACCTTATGGGTGATCCCATACTTCTTGATCAAGGAAGCAAAAGGTTGGTTATTGAAGTGGCTTCCTCTATCACTGATTATTGCCCACAGAGTCTCAAACCTAGTAAAGATGTGATCCTACAAAAACTTTACAACTAGTTTATGATCATTAGTCTTTGAAGGGATAGCCTCGACCCATTTAGACACATAATCCACACCCATAAAATATACAAATAGCCATATGAGTTAGAAAAAATACCTATGAAGTCAATACCCCATACATCAAAGAGTTCTACCACTTGAATATTTTGCAATGGCATCTGATCTCTAGATGAGATGTTACATGTCCTCTGGCATCTATCACATGAGCTGCAAAACAAAAAGGCATCTTTAAACAAATTAAGCCAATAAAAACCCGATTATAATCCTTAAAAGCTATTCTCTTGGCCCTAAAGTGTCCTCCACAAGAAAACTAATGGCAATGCTACAATATGCTCAAATGCTCCTTGACACACCTTCTGATGATTTGATCAGGGCAAAATTTGAATAGATAGGGGTCATCCTAATGTTAATGTTGAGATATAGACATCAACCTTTTCCTTTCTTGACTAGACATACCTGGAGGAAAAACCTTGGTAGTTATATAATTAACAATATCTGCATACCATGGAAATTTAACTTCTACTGCAAACAATTGTTCATCAGGGAAATTTTCATTCAAAGGAAGCTTATCTTCATCTTGTTCATGATGTAGCCTGGATAGGTGATCTGCAACTACATTGTCACTGCCCTTCTTGTCTCTAATCTCCAAGTCAAACTCTTGCAATAAGAGTACCCATCTGATCAACCTAGGCTTTGCATCTTTCTTAGCAAACAAATATAGTTAGTGAATATAATAACCTTAGAGCCAATCAGGTATGATCTGAACTTTTCCAAAGCAAAAATAACAGCTAATAATTATTTCTCAGTAGTAGAATAATTTAGCTGAGCATCATTTAAAGTTCTAGAAGCATAATAAATAGCATGGGGTACCTTATTGATTCTCTGGCCCAAGACAGCTCCCAAGGCGAAGTCATTGGCATCACACATCAGCTTAAATGGAAGACTCTAATCAGGTGCCATCATTATGGGTGCATAGGTAAGAAATTTCTTCAATGTGTTGAAAGCTTCCATACATTCATCAGTTCATTCAAACTTGGTATCTTTGGCTAGCAGTGCACAGAGGGTTCTAGAGATCTTAGAAAAATCCTTGATAAAAATTTTGTAAAATGCAGCATGTGTAAGGAAACTTCTGACATGTTTGGCTATTAGAGGAGGGGGAAATTTTGAAATAATGGAAATCTTGGCCTTGTCCACCTCAATACCCTTGGTGGAAATAGAATGACCCAACACAATGCCTTGTTGTACCATAAAGTGACACTTTTCCCAGTTTAGCACTAAGTTGCATTATTCACATCTCTTGATGACACTCTTCAGATGATTGAGGCATTCATCAAAAGTAGAACCAAAAACACTAAAATCATCCATAAATGCCTCAATGAATTTTTCCACCATGTCGGAAAAAATGCTCATCATGCATCTTTGAATGGTGGCTGGTGCATTGCATAATCCAAATGGCATCCTTCTGTAAGCAAATGTGCAAAAAGGATATGTGAAGGTGGTCTTGTCTTGGACCTCTAGTGCTATTACAATCTAGTTGTAACCACTGTACCCATCCAAGAAGCAATAGTGACTATGGACAGCTAATCTTTTTAGCATTTGATCAATGAAGGGTAAGGGAAAATGATCTTTTCTGGTCACCTTGTTCAGCCTTCTGTGGTCGATAAATACCCTCCAACCAGGGTTATTCTTGTAGGTATTAGCTTCTTATCTTCATTATTTACCACTGTGATCCCACTCTTATTTGAAACGACTTGAACTAGACTTACCCATTTACTGTCTGAGATAGGGTAGATAATGCCAACATCCAATAGTTTCAATACCTCTGCCTTAACTACCTCCTTCATGTGTGGGTTGAGTCTTCTTTGTGCATCCCTAGTGGGATTTACTTCATTTTAAAGGTAGATGTGATGCATGCATTTGGCTATACTTATCCCTTTGATGTCAGCAATGGTCCATCCGATAGCAATTTTGTGCTCTATAAGAACTCTCAATAGCTTCTCTTCTTCCCCAAAACTTAGATTGGTAGCAACTATCACAGGTAGTGTCTTATTCTCTCCTAGATATGCATAAGTCAGATGCTCTAGCAACTGTTTCAATTCCAAATTTGGTGCCTAGACAACAGAAGGAAAAAGAGTAGTATTAGTAGGCACAAGAGTTTCAAATGGAGGGGTATACCTACTTGGATGCTTTGGAGACGCCTCAAGGAGGTGCACAGCTTTAATGATGTCATCAGCAACATCTTTAGATTCTGGCTCAATATTCGATCTTGTGAAACTATGGGTAGTGGTGGTCTCCAATGGAGCAATGTGATGGACCTGAAAAACTTTCTCAAAAACACCTTGCATCATGCATACATTAAAACATTCCATATTATCTTGGGGTAATTTCAATGTATCAAATATTTTGAATTCAATCTTCTCACCATTTACCTTCATACTTACAATACCCTTTTTTCACACAAATTTTTGTATCAACAGTTCTCATAAAAGGTCTTCTTAAGATGATGGGCAAAGGCAATGGCATAAGAGATTCTTCCATATCTAATACAATAAAATCAGCAAGTAAAATAAATTCACCTACCTTTACCAAGACATCCTCAAGAATACCTCTTGGTCTTTTGATTCTTCTATCTGCCAATTGCAAGGTGATGGAAGTTGGTTGAAGTTCCCCCAAACCCAGTGTCTCAAATACAGTGTATGGTAACAAATTGACACTAGCCCTTATATCCAGTAGTGCACGCTCAAAAAGCTGGTCACTTATCCTGCAAGGAATGGTAAAACTACCTGGATCTTTTAGCTTTGGGAGTAGTTTTCTTAACAACACTGCACTTATCTCTTCAGTTAAAGCCACTGTTTCATGCTCCTGAAACTTCTTTTTATGAGTGCAACAATCTTTCAAAAATTTAGCATATGCAGGAATTTGTTGAATTGCATCTAATAAAGGAATGTAAATCTCTACTTTTTTCAAAGTTTCAAAAATATTAAGCAATTTATTTTCTTTCTTTGGCTTTACTAACCTTTGAGGGAAGGGTGGTGCATTCACCTTCTTCATTTCACTTGCCTTAGATATGGATGCTTTATCTGGAGATACTTGTGCTGGCTCATCAGCTCCTATGATCTTACCATTTCTAAGAGTTGTAACGACCTTCAGTTGCTGGTGTCCTCCTGGATTAAGTATTGTTTAGGCTGGAAATTCACCCTGCGTTCTTCCACTAAGCTCCTTAGCCATTTACGCCACTTGTACTTCCAGTCTTTGAATAGCTTGCTTATGCTTTGCAGTTGTTTATCTTTGCTCAGTCCGAAATTATCTTTCATCTTCCATGAACTGATCTTGTGAAGTTATCAGTTATTGTTGTTGAGTTACCAATTGCCTTACAATACTCTCTAGGTCACTCTTCTTTGACTCCTGAACTGGTTTAGCTGCTTGTTGGTAGTTCCTTTGTTGTCCTTGAAGGTTTAGAGCATTCTGATTTTTATTCCATGAGAAGTTGGGGTAGTTTCGCCACCCTGGATTGTAAGTATTGGCGTATGGATTGTTCCTGGGAGGATAATTGTTCTATCCCACATAGTTTGCTTGCTCTTGATCTTCAGATGAATACAAAGGGCAAGTCTCAGTAGTGTGATCAAAATGAGAACATATAGCACATACCTAGAGTTATGTGGCTTGTGGGCTAGGTGGGATGTTCTGAGCAGTCCTAGCTTTTACGATCATATCTAGCTTTCTTTCCATGGCAGCCATCTGATTTGGAGATCCACCATTTAAGTTCACTTCATACATGCCCTTACTCTTTACTCCTTGTCTCCCTTTGGATGAGAATTGTTGGGTGTGCTCACTTAATGTCTAAAAAAGCTCCATAGCTTCTTCACTGCTCTTTTCCATCAGCACACCTCCACACCCTGAATCAACGATACCCTTATTCATGTCATTTAGACCTTCATAAAACGCTTGTACCAGCTTATCTTGAGGTAAGTTATAATGCGGACACTTGAGAAGTAGCTCATTGAAATGTCCCCATGCTTCGAAAAAAAGGTCTCCATCTTTTTGTTTAAAATATTGAATCTCCTTCCTCATCTGTCTTGTCTTTTGGGCTGGAAAAAACTTCTTTAGGAACCTACTAGACAACTCTTCCCAAGTATGGATAGAAACTGCAGGCAATGAGCTGTACCACAACTTATCATTATCTTTCAAGGAAAAAGGAAAAAGAATTAACCTGATTCCCTCTTGATCTAGGCCCCGGATGTGCTGGAACTTGCAGAGATCAAAGAATTTTCGAAGATGTAAGTATGGATCCTCAGTAGCTGTACCTCTGAAGTGAGTTAAAGCATTGAGTATTTGCAGGGATATATAGTAATTACCTTCTGTCTTTGGTTGATAGGCAATGCATGAGGGCTCGTTGAGGTTTTGTAGGATGAAAGATTGTTTCATGGGTCTTCGCTCTGGTGATAGTTGGTTGACAAGTTGTTCCATAATCGGTACCTCTCCCTTGAATTCTTTTTCTTCCTCCTCAATGTTGTTTCTAGGCTTCCATCGAATAGTCCGCTCAATCTCTGTATTGAGTGGAAATATGGTTGGATTCTTGGATCGAAGCCCTTTCATGAATCAGATGAAGTTCGTTAGTGCAGCAGTTGTAGTACTGCTATTTGGGTAGTTTTTGGAACTGCACTCGATCGCTCTAAGTTGGGCGCTTAATCGCAATGCGCTCGATCGCTATAAGCTGGCGCTCGATCGCTATAAGCTGGCGCTCGATCGTAATAACAGGGACTACTCTGCCGTAGAATTGAAGAAAAAACAGAAAAACAAAAAGAAAGAAAACATAAAAAAAAAAAAATTATTTTTGATAAAAACAAAACAGAACAAAATAAAAAAATTAAACGAAAATAATTCTAAATAGAATTTAATGCAATCCCCGGAAATTGTGCCAAAAACTTGTTGTGCAAATATCTCCCTAAATTAATAGGTAAATAATTGAACGTTTTACTTGCAAGTGCACAAAGTCAAAATAGTAACATAGTGTGCAAGTGCGAGATCATTCCCACAAGGATTGGTAAATTTTGATTTAAAATTAATTTCGCAACATAAACCGAGAAAAAGGAAAAGTGAGTTTGATTCGATAATGATAAAAGTGTAGGGCTTTAATATCCACCACTAATCATAATTTCACAATAAAACAATATGCCAATGCTTTAATCACATTATGAATACCTAATGTTGCCAACCTAAGGGCATGGTATATACTCCTTAAGCTATTAATTTTCCTAAACAATGAGTTTGGCATGGTGTATACTCTAACTCTTTTCTTTCTTAAAGGATTTAGTATGGTGTATACTAAGTTGTTCTTTAAGAAAGCATAATATCTGTGAAAATCGGCAATCACACAAGGCCTAGGGCACGGTATATACTCCCTGGTTTTCCATGTTGATTAACCCAAGAACTCAGCGTGGATTTCTTTTTTGTTACTATTATTAAACCCAGGACTCAGCCATCCAAATTGATTTAACTAACTAGTCCATACCACATGCATATGTTGATTAGGTAAACACATATGAGGAATTCAAGAAAACAGGAATTAATCAAGTTCAGCATCATAATGTAATTATTGCAAAGGTGCCTATATTGAATTATTGAGTAAACATAATAAGGGCTTTGATCAAGCCCTATAAATAGGTTTAGTTACACATTAGTTTGATGTTAAACATCTTAATAAAGTAAAATAGAAAGGAAAAGAATAAACCCGAAAAACACTTCCTTGAAGAGCCGTCAATTCTTCTCCAAAATTCTCCCCTTTCTTTCAATGTTTACAGGCCTATTTATAGAGTTTAAGTAACCCTAGAAGTCATAGAACAAAACCCTAAGCCTATTTCCAAAATAGGACCAGCTGCCATGCTGTTTACTGACGCGCAAATGCACTCGATCGCACTACAATCGATCATTCTTCTTGAGCGCGCGAGCGCAAGTGTGCTCGATCCTTGGCTTGGGCACTCGATCGCTGTTGCGCTCGATCGCAGGTCTTCTGCGCTCAATCGCTCTATCAGACTCCAGTTTTTCCCCTTGTTTACTCTTTAAGCCTGATATTTTCAGAATGCTTCCTTTTCTCCAAAAACCTGGAAGAACACAGAAAACACAAAAAGAAAATAAAATAGAACGAAATAACACAACTAAGAGCTTAACAAATATAATTTAAGGGACTTACATATGAATATTTAAGCACTTATCATTAAACAAAATAGTTTAGTATTATCTTTTCCCAAAATAAAACTTTTTCAAACAAAAATAAGATTTTTAGGACATGATATATTTCAAGGAATAAATAAATCAATAGAGTTTGCTAACAAATTTCCAATTCAAATCAATTGCAAAGATTTTTAGGATGTTAATTACGCTCAAAGTATAACGCGGTTATTGCAGTACAACTTTGTGGTGTCAATTCCACAAGGAAACAAGTTAATTACAAAAGAAGGTGTGAATTTTAACACAGACGATAAAAGATTGATTGAAAGAATATGAATTGTGTGAAAATAGTGTGAAGGAAATTGTGTAAATAGATTTAAATAGAAATAACAAGGTTTCGAAAATCCTCCCTAGGTTCGTTGCCCTAATCCTAACTTGATTCAGTCGTTTTTATCTCGATTGCAAGTTTCACATCCCAAACAGGCAATCGGCAAATGTTCAATTAAAGCGCATGTATAAACCCTAATGTAATTGATATGAATTATTCTCTACTTTCAAGCACACATGACCTAACTTATAAATTATCAAAAGACGATGGTATATCTAAATGACAATACCGCAGCAATGGACAAATTTATAAAAGAGATCTACTGGACTCAATCACACCCAAACAGATACACATACGAAAAGCATGACTAGACTTATATGAAAAAGAAGCATGCAATCACCGAACTAATAAAAAATCTACTAATTAAATTAAAAAATAAAACATAACAATGTTTAATGAAAGTAATATCCAACTACAACTTAATCAAATAAAGGAAAATAACAACAACTACACCTAGGGATTCATCCCTTCGCCTTGCTTGGAGATTAGCTGGCCATTGAGCTCATGCCTCCTTGAGTTGCCTCCGGCCTCTCAACGATCACTCCCTCCTTGGTAGTGAAAGCTTTGGTGATTCCTCAGCATGCCCTCCAAAAGTATATTTCAGACTCCTAAAGGCCCTCTGGATTGCTCCTAAAGGCCCTCTGGATTTACTCTCTGATGATTTTAGATGAGCTCCGATTGATTCTCAAAGCCGAAGTGGAGTAGGCCTTTTATAGGGAAATACCACGAGTGCAATGTGTTTCCAATCCGATGTGGGATGTGGGATATAGAAATGTGTTTCCAGCCGATGTGGGATGTGGGATTTAAGCCCAAAAACTTCTGCTCACGCTGAAATCCCGCACAGCCTGAACTTTGTCTACTTAAATTGCCATAACTTTCTCTAAAAAAATCATTTTTATGAACTTTGAAATTATCCAGAAAATAGACTTTTGGATCTTTCTAAGCATATATGGCTCATCTACTGGTTTTTCCTGCATCAATACAGTTTAATTTTAAAAAATGACTTATCGGTATGGGCAATTCTGGCAATTTAGTGAAACTCCTTTCTTGGTTTCTCTTCATCTTGGCTCTTCCGCGATCACTATCTCACTCAAGTATTCATTGAAGCTTCGTGTTTAAAATGATGATAGCTTTTCTATCTCTTTTTTAAGCTCAAAGTACCTGAAAATGTACTGAAATAAGTCAACGATTCAAGAATAACACTTTAGAGTTATTAAGGTATAAAAGTGTAATTCCAACCTCGATCAACCCTAAAATACTAACAATTAAGTATTGTTTAGATGCATTTTATGACTCTTATCAAAACCCCCAACTAGCTTATTGCTAGTGCCTAGCAATTCAAGTGAAAATAAGAGATGAATTCTATGGTAGGAGTTAAAAACAAAGTAAAGCAATGCTAGCGTTGAACCAAGAGTAATTCACTTTTTGTTCAAAAATTGCACATAACATATGACACATAGAATCATTAAATTTCACCTAATTCCAAAAGTAATCCAAACATCAATCTTAAAATCGTTATTGACTCTTAACATCCATCTTACCACAAACCATTAATCCGAACACCCAGATGATTTTATGCATAACATTCATGAATACAAATCTTGGCCTCTAAAAACATAATAAATTGCATGACATCAATCACAAAAACAAGCTCCATAGGCTCACTTTTCAAATCACTCTCCACTATTGTAGAAAAATCACACTACATTAGATCAAAAGGTCTTTAATAATCTTGTAACGTTAGGCTAAGGTAAAGGTTAAGAAAGAATGAGAAGGATTCAACAAATAGAAGAACTTAATCACTTAGTTTTGAACACAACTCTTTAAGCAATGGATAACCTTACTTCAACACCCAACTCTTTCAACCATTTTTCGAGCATTTCTTTCAATAAATCACCATTTTTTTTCTTTTCTTTCTTTCTTCTTTCTTTGCCATAATCCATTTTTTTTTTATTTTGGCACATAACCATTCACCTTCTTTTTCATCATTTTTTTTTCTTTTCCACAACCCCTAACTTATCTCCTTTAATGTACTTGGGTTGTGGTAGTGATATTTTTTTTTTTCATATTTCCACCCTTACTCCTTTTAAGTGCTTCTCACAACTTGTGTATAACTAAGTTCTTTTAAAAGAAAGGTAAGGATAAAATACTTTTAGGCTCATAAAGGTAAGTAAATGGTTTATCGAAAGAAATAAGGCTCAATTTTTCTTTTTAAGAAAAAGGCTCAAATAGGTGACTAGTGATAAATATAGCAATGGTAGATTTGAAAGACTCAAACAGTTCAAAAATGGCCTATATCATATCCTAAGTAGTGTTCATTCTAGGAATTCGCCTTAAGTGATTATCAAGTAAGTTCTAGAGCTTATCAAGACTGCAAAAGTATTCATAAAACAATCACACATAAATTTCTCTAAAAGTTTTAGACTAATCATACAATCTTACCACAAACTAGAGTCTCAAACCAAATGAATATTGATACTTAAATTAATTTCAAACCGAAGCACGATATAACTTCTTCTACATGCCATCTTCTATCTCAATTAAGCTCATATCATTGACATATGAATTAACTCTAAGGCTAACACCAAGCGTGCTAGAAACAAACAAAAAGGAAAATGACACCATTCAGTTCAATGGAAAAAGAAAAAAATGTATCGAAATAAAGAATATGGAAACAAAGAGATGCGTTTCCTCCACCCCCAACTTAAAAATTGCATTGACCTTAATGTAAAAGAAAGAGTAAATAAGATTCTCTTTGTAGCCAAAGGTGCACAGAAGCTGAAAATTGTGCTCCACCATTTGAACTGCTTCGTACATTTTTCCTTGAAAAGAAAATACTAAGTTAATACTGGGAAAAAGAAAAAAATGCGAATAATAAATAAGAAAGAAACACAATAATAGTAAAAGGATATGCTATGGGGTGCCTCCAATGAGTGCTAAGTTTTACATCTTCAGCCAGACGCTCTCATTCCCTCCTAGAAAAACATAGGTTGAATGCACCAGCGACTGCTTTATTGTTAAATTGGGTGCTTATATGTTTTTGAGAGGCCTCAAGGATGTCATCAGTAACACCCACAAATTCTGGCTCGATATTTGCTCTTGTGAAACCATGAGTGAGGGTGGACTCCAATGGATTAAGGTGCTGTACCTTTTCCATTAATGAGTCCATCATGTATGCTTGGTGGCTTTCATTCACATCCTCTGATTTTTTCGTTGTTGGGATGTGTAATAACTTACCGCTTACTGTAGCAATGGCATTCACCTCCTTCACATTCTATTGCACCAGGTGTTAACCATGAGATGTGGACTGAGCTTAAGAAGAGAACTTACCTTGCTCAGTCACACTCAAGTAGCTCATTAACTTGGACACTTGGCTCTTTATCTCTTTATGTTCTTCAACAACCTGCACAATTAAAGATTCAAGCTTTTGATTTGTCTTCCCCTGTGCTTCAATAAAAGCATGTAAAGTGTCTTCTAAAGAACTCCTAGAAGACACGAGTGCATGATATGGTTCAAGATATGGTGCAGGGGGTTGTGCAAGCTGCTAGTTTTCAGACTTCCAGCTGAAATTGGGGTGATTTCGCCATCCTGGATTATAAGTATCAGAGAAGGGTGTCAAGGGCTTCTTATACATGCCTAAGGCATTACATTGTTCCTTATACATTCCTCTCATCTCAGCAAATATGGGACACTCTTGGGCAAGATGATCTACCCTGCCACACACAAAACATGGTTCAAAAGATTTTGCATGATTAACCACGTGTGTTGGCTTTAAGCTATTAGTCTTTAATACCTCTAGTTCCCTAGTGAGCATCTCGACCTTGGCCTTAAGGTTATCCTCTTCCCTAAGATTGTAAATTCCACCACCATTTGGGTTCCCTATAGGTCGTGACCTATTTGTGCTTTTAGTAGCACTAGGTCCAGTCCAAGTGTGAGCTTTTTCAGCAAGTTCATTGAGGTACTCTATGGCCTCATCGGGATCTTTCTCCAAAAATTCACCATTACACATCATCTCTACGAATTGGTGCTATTTATTTGTAAGTCCCTCATAAAAATAGCTCACCAAGCGTCAACTCTCATACCCATGGGGAGGGCACATACTCAATAACTCCTTAAATCTCTCCCAAGACTGATATAAGGTCTCACTATCCTTTTGTGCAAAGGTGGAGATTTGCCTTTTCAAAGCGATGGTCTTATGTTGGGGAAAATATTTTTTAAAGAAAGCCCGAGTCATCTCATTCCACAACCCAATAGATCATGGTCTTAGTGAGTATAGCCAACTCTTAGCTCTATCCTTCAAAGTGAAAGGAAAGAACTTAAGTCTCACAAAGTCATCGGTTTCATCTTGACTATGAAAAGTCGCCACTACTTCCTCAAACTCTCTAATGTGCACATATGGGTTTTCATTATCCAAGCCATGAAATGTAGGGAGTAATTGAATCATCCCTGGTTTAAGATCTAATTGCCGAGTATTGGCTGGAAACATGATGCATGATGGTGTGGCTGTGTGTGTAGAGTGGAGGTAATCCTGAAGTGTTCTAGCTACATTCTCATTAAGGTTATTGGCCATGTTAATAAAATCCTCTAAAATTCTCACATGGGTTTTCACTATGGGTTGATCTAGGCGAGGTTTCAATATCAGACTCAGAAGGTGATGGATTATCAAATAAAGGGTTTAAAAAGTTTAATCCTGACTCTAGCACAGGCCTACAAGCAAATCTACCCAAAATATCTCTATATCTGGGCATGCAAGATCACAAAATAAGAAAAATACTATAAAAAAAGAATCAAATTAAATTAAATTAAAAAATTAAAAATTAATTCAGCAAGCTAAAAGAATGAACGAAGTTACCGCCTTTACAACTGATGAAAAAACTATTTACAGTTCTTCTACCGTCATGTCAAAAGTTGACAATCCTCATTGTATTTAAGTGCGTTTCCCCAGCAACGGCGCCAAAATTTGATTATGCCCAAAGTATAACGCAGTTATTGTAGTACAGCTTTGGGGTGTCGATTCCCCAAGGAAACAAGTTAATTACAAAAGAAGGTGTGAATTTTAACACAAACGATAAAAGATTGATTGGAAGATTTTGAATTATGTCAAAATAGTGTGAAGGAAATTGTTTAATAGATTTAAATAGAAATAACAAGGTTATGGAAATCCTCCTTAAGTTAGTTGCCCTAATCCTAACTTGATTCAGTTGTTTTTATCTCGATTGCAAGTTTCATATCCCAAACAGGCAATCGGCAAATGTTCAATTAAAGCGCATGTATAAACCCTAATGTAATTTATATGAATTATTCTCTACTTTCAAGCACACATGACCTAACTTATAAATTATCAAAAGACGACGATATATCTAAACAACAGTACCGCAGCAATGGACAAATCTATAAAAGAGATCTACCAAACTCAATCATACCCAAACAGATACACATAAAAAAAGCATGACTAGACTTATATGAAAAAGAAGCATGCAATCACCGGACTAATAAAAAATCTACTAATTAAATTAAAGAATAAAACATAAAATTTTTAATGAAAATAATATCCAACTACAACTTAATCGAATAAAGAAAAATAAGAAAAACCACACCTAGGGATTCATCCCTTCGCATTGCTTGGAGATTAGCTGGCCATTGAGCTCATACCTCCTTGAGTTGCCTCTGGCCTCTCAACGATCATTCCCTCCTTGGTAGTGAAAGCTTCGGTGATTCCTCAGCTTGCCCTCCAAAAGTATATTTTGGACTCCTAAAAGCCCTCTGGATTGCTCCTAAAGGCCCTCTAGATTTACTCTCTGATGATTTCAGATGAGCTCCGATTGATTCTCAAAGCTGAAGTGGAGTAGGCCTTTTATAGGGAAATACCACGAGTGCAATGTGTTTCCAATCCGATGTGGGATGTGGGATAAAGAAATGTGTTTCCAACCGATGTGAGATGTGAGATTTAAGCCCAAAAACTTCTGCTCACGTTGAAATCCTGCACAACCTGAAATTTGTCTACTTAAACTGCCATAACTTTCTCTAAAAAAATCATTTTTATGAACCGTAAAATTATCCAGAAAATAGACTTCTGGATCTTTCTAAGCATATATGGCTCATCTTCTGGTTTTTCCTGCATCAATACAGTTTAATTTTCAAAAATGACTGATCGGTATGGGAAATTCTGGCAATTTAGTGAAACTCCTTTCTTGGTTTCTCTTCATCTTGGCTCTTCCGCGAACATTATCTCACTTGAGTATTCATTGAAGCTTCATGTTTAAAATGATAATAGCTTTTCTATCTCTTTTCTAAGCTCAAAGTACCTGAAAATGTACTGAAATAAGTCAACGATTCAAGAATAACACTTTAGAGTTATTAAGGTATGAAAGTGTAATTCCAACCTCGATCAACCCTAAAATACTAACAATTAAGTATTATTTAGATGCATTTTATGACTCTCATCACAACCCCCAACTAGCTTATTGCTAGTGCCTAGCAATTCAAGCGAAAATAAGAGATGAATTCTATAGTAGGAGTTAAAAACAAAGTAAAGCAATGCTAGCGTTGAACCAAGAGTAATTCACTTTTTGTCTCAAAAATTGCACATAACATATGGCACATAGAATCATTAAATTTCACCTAAGCCCAAAAGTAATCCAAACATCAATCTTAAAATCGTTATTGACTCTTAACATCAATCTTACCACAAATCATTAATCCGAACACCCGGATGATTTTATGCATAACATTCATGAATACAAATCTTGGCCTCTAAAAACATAATAAATTGCATGACATCAATCACAGAAACAAGCTCCATAGGCTCAGTTTTCAAATCACTCTCCACTATTGTAGAAAAATCACACTACATTTGATCAAAAGGTCTTTAATAAGCTTGTAACATTAGGCTAAGGTAAATGTTAAGAAAGAACGAGAAGGATTCAACAAATAGAAGAACTTAATCTCTTAGTTTTGAACACAACTCTTTAAGCAATGGATAACCTTACTTCAATACTCAACTCTTTCAACCATTTTTCAAGCACTTCTTTCAACAAATCACCATTTTTTTTCTTTTCTTTCTTTCTTCTTTCTTTGCCATAATTCATTTTTTTTTATTTTGGCACATAACCATTCACCTTCTTTTTCATCATTTTTTTTCTTTTCCACAACCCCCAACTTATCTCCTTTAATGTACTTGGGTTGTGGTAGTGATGTATTTTTTTTTTTTTCATATTTCCACCCTTACTCCTTTTAAATGCTTCTCACAACATGTGTATAACTAAGTTCTTTTAAAAGAAAGGTAAGGATAAAATATTTTTAGGCTCATAAAGGTAAGTAAACGGTTTATCGAAAGAAATAAGGCTCAATTTTTCTTTTCAAGAAAAAGGCTCAAATAGGTGACTAGTGATAAATATAGCAATGGTAGATTTGAAAGGCTCAAACGGTTCAAAAATGGCCTATATCATATCCTAAGTAGTGTGCATTCTAGGAATTCGCCTCAAGTGATTATCAAGTAAGTTCTAGAGCTTATCAAGACCGCAAAAGTATTTATAAAACAATCACACATAAAATTTCTCTAAATGTTTTAGACTAATCATACAATCTTACCACAAACTAGAGTCTCAAACCAAATGAATATTGATACTTAAATTAATTTCAAACCGAAGCAAGATTTAACTTCTTCTACATTCCATCTTTTATCTCAATTAAGCTCATATCATTGACATGTGAATTAACTCTAAGGCTAACACCAAGCATGGTAGAAACAAACAAAAAGGAAAATGACACCAAGCAGTTCAATGGAAAAAGAAAAAAATGTACGAAAATAAAGAATACGGAAACAAAGAGATGCGTTTCCTCCACCCGCAACTTAAAAATTGCATTGACCTCAATGTAAAAGAAAGAGTAAATAAGATTCTCTTTGTAGCCAAAGGTGCACAGAAGCTGAAAATTGTGCTCCACCATTTGAACTGCTTCGTACATTTTTCCTTGAAAAGGAAATACTAAGTTAATACTGGAAAACAGAAAGAAAAAAAATGCGAATAATAAACAAGAAAGAAAAACAATAATAGTAAAAGGATGTGCTACGGGGTGCCTCCAATGAGCGCTAAGTTTTACGTCTTCAGCCAGACGCTCTTATTCCCTCCTAGAAAAACATAGGTTGAATGCACCAGCGACTGCTTTATTGTTAAATTGGGTGCTTGTATGTTTTTGAGAGGCCTCAAGGATATCATCAGTAACACCCACAAATTCTGGCTCGATATATGCTCTTGTGAAACCATGATTGAGGGTGGACTCCAATGGATTAAGGTGTTGTACCTTTTCCATGAATGAGTCCATCATGTATGCTTGGTGGCTTTCGTCCACATCCTCTGATTTTTTCGTTGTTGGGATGTGTAATAACTTACCACTTACTGTAGTAATGGCATTCAATTCCTTCACATTCTGTTGCATCAGGTGCTAACCATGAGATGTGGACTGAGCTTAAGAAGAGAACTTACCTCGCTCAGTCACACTCAAGTAGCTCATTAACTTGGACACTTAGCTCTTTATCTCTTTATGTTCTTCAACAACCTGCACAATTAAAGATTCAAGCCTTTGATTTGTCTTACCCTGTGCTTCAATAAAAGCATGTAAAGTGTCTTCTAAAGAACTCCTAGAAGACACAAGTGGATGATATGGTTCAAGATATGGTGCAAGGGGTTGTGCAAGCTGCTAGTTTTCAGACTTCCAGCTGAAATTGGGGTGATTTCGCCATCCTGGATTATAAGTATCAGAGAAGGGTTTCAAAGGCTTCTTGTACATGCCTAAGGCATTACATTGTTCCTTATACATTCCTCTCATCTCAGCAAATGTGCGACACTCTTGGGCAAGATGATCTACCCTGCCACACACAAAATATGGTTCAAAAGATTTTGCATGATTAACCACGTGTGTTGGCTTTAAGCTCTTAGTCTTTAATACCTCTAGTTCCTTAGTGAGCATCTCGACCTTGGCCTTAAGGTTATCCTCTTCCTTAAGATTGTAAATTCCACCACCATTTGGGTTCCCTATAGGTCGTGACCTATTTGTGCTTTCAGTAGCACTAGGTATTGTCCAAGTGTGAGCTTTTTTAGCAAGTTCATTGAGGTACTCTATGGCCTCATCGAGATCTTTCTCCAAAAATTCACCATTACACATCATCTCTATGAATTGGTGCTCTCTATATGTAAGTCCCTCATAAAAATAACTCACCAAGCGTCAACTCTCATACCCATGGTGAGGGTACATACTCAATAACTCCTTAAATCTCTCCCAAAACTGAGATAAGGTCTCACTATCCTTTTGTGCAAAGGTGGAGATTTGCCTTTTCAAAGCGTTAGTCTTATGTTAGGGAAAGTATTTGTTCAAGAAAGCCCGAGTTATCTCAGTCCACAACCCAATAGATCATGGTCTTAGTGAGTATAACCAACTCTTAGCTCTATCCTTCAAAGCGAAAGGAAAGAACTTAAGTCTCACAATGTCATCGGTTTCATCTTGACTATGAAAAGTCGCGACTACTTCCTCAAACTCTCTAATGTGCACATATGGGTTTTCATTATCCAAGTCATGAAATGTAGGGAGTAATTGAATCATTCCTGGTTTAAGATCTAATTGGCGAGTATTGGCTAGAAACACGATGCATGATGGTGTGACTATGCGTGTAGGGTGGAGGTAATCCTGAAGTGTCCTAGCTACATTCACATTAAGGTTATTGGCAATGTTAATAAAATCCTCTAAATTCTCACTTGTGTTTTCACTATGGGTTGATCTAGGCGAGGTTTCACTATCAGACTCGGAAGGAGATGGATTATCAAATAAAGGGTTTAAAAAGTTTAATCCTTACTGTAGCACAGGCCTACAAGCAAATCTACCCAAAATGTCTCTATATCTGGGCATGCAAGATCACAAAATAAGAAAAATACTATAAAAAAAAAAAAAAAGAATCAAATAAAATAAAATTAAAAAATTAAAAATTAATTCAGCAAGCTAAAAGAATGAACGAAGTTACCGCCTTTACAGCTGATGAAAAAACTATTTACAGTTTTTCTATCGTCATGTCAAAAGTTGACAATCCTCCTTGTATTTAAGCACGTTTCCCCGGCAACGGCGCCAAAATTTGATTATGCCCAAAGTATAACGCGGTTATTGTAGTACAGCTTTGGGGTGTTGATTACGCCCAAAGTATAACACGGTTATTGTAGTACGGCTTTGGGGTGTCGATTCCACAGGGAAACAAGTTAAGTACAAAAGAAAATGTGTGAACCTTAAAATGAACGATAAAAGTTAGACTCAAGATTTTTGAGCTTTGATGGTGAAATAATGTAAAGGAAAATTGCGTAAATGTAAATGAAATATAAATGAGAAATAACAAGGTTCTAGGAATCCTCCTTAGGTTTGTTTCCTATTTCCACTCTTGATTCAATTGATTTTATCTCGATTGCAAGTTTCAACTCCCAAACAAGCATTCGAAATATATTCAATCAAGCACATTTACAACTCTTATATAATTGCTGCGAATTAATCATTGATTTCGGTTCATGCACACATGACCGGTCTTAAAGATTATCAAGAAACGACAATATATCTTAAAAGACAGTATCGCAGTAATGGACAATCAATAAGATAATTCTACCGGAATCAATCACATCCAAGCAACCTCAAATGGAGGAGAAGGATGGAATCACCGAATTAAGAGTCTAAAAGAAGAAGAATAAAAAGTACATCTATTACATGAACTCAAATCTTCTTACTTAATCAATGAATAATTCATAAACAATATTTAACAATAAATTCGTACAACTGAATCAAGAACAGGAAATAAAGAACAAGAAATCCCTAAAGATTCATCCATTTCCCTTGTAAAATGATTAGTTGGCCATGGAAATCAAGGTGGAAGAACAATAAGGATGCTCTCCCCTTGATTTGGCCATGGAGCTCAAGGTGGATGAACAATATGGATGTTCTCCCCTTGATTTGCAACCAAAGGAAACTTAGAAATAAAATGGAAGAATGCTGGATTTGGATCCCTTGAATCCTCTCTTTTTTCTCTCTTCCTTGCTTTCTCTCTTCAATGCCCAGCTGCACACTCCATAAAGATATATTTATAGAGCATGAGGGGGGTGTTTTGGTCTTGGAGAATGTCATTTGCTCGCCCTAATCCGGTCAAGAGGCGAGTGGGCCGTGCTGTGCGCCTGGGCCTGCTGTGCTGGCCTGAACTGTTTCTACTAAAACTGTCATAACTTTCTCTAGAAAAATCCTTTTTACGAACCGTAAAATTCTCCAGAAAATAGACTTCCGGATCTTTCTAAGCATATATAGTTCATCATCTGGTTCTTCCTACATCAATACAGTTTAATCTGCAAATATGATTGATCTGTGCGGGAAATTCTGGCAATTCAGTGAAACTCCTTCAGCTTGTATGCAGAAGTGCACACACTAGTGTGCCTACCCTTAAATTGCTCCAAAGTGATGCACACACTTGTGTGCAGTATTTTAGCTTACCGTACTTTATTACTCCAGCCTTGTTTTAGACTTTAACCGTTTTTGAATTATGTTTGGACATGTCTAAACCTTGGACAAAAACGAGCACCGACACCCAAGATCTTTTGGTGCTTTAAACATGGATCGCTTTATTATCTCTTTTGTACTCAAAGCACCTGAAAATGCATCCAATTAAGTCAATGATTTATGAATATCACTTTAGAGTTATCAACATGTGAAAGTGTGATTTTGACCGAGATTAACCCTAAAATGTTAACAATTAAGTATTGTTTAGATGCATTTTATGACTCTCATCACAACCCCCAACTAGCTTATTGCTAGTCCCTAGCAATTCAAGCAAAAGGCATGAAATGAATTCTTTATTTAGAAATCAAAACAAAATACAGCAATGTTGGCGTTAACCAAGAGTGATTCAAAAATCTGTCTCAAAAATCATGCATAACATATAGCACATAGAATCATTAAATATCACTCAGGTCCAAGAATAATCCAAATGTCAACCTTAAAATCGTTATCGACTCTTACAATCCATCTTACCACAATACATTGGTCCGAACACTCGGATGATTTTATGTACAACATAGCATGAATACAAGTCTTGGCCTCTAAAAACATATTAATTTGTGTGACATCAATCACAAATCAAGCTCCATATGCTCACTTTTCAAATCACTCTCCACTATGTAGAAAAATCACACTTTATCGGATCAATAGGTCTTTAAAAAGCTTGCAACGTTAGGCTAGGGTAAAGGTCAAGAAAGAATGGGAAATTTTAAACAAATAAAAGAACTAAATCTCTTAATTTAAACACAACCACTTTAAGCGCAAGATAACCTTACTTCAACACTCAACTCTTTCAACCATTTTTCGAGCATTTCTCGCAATAAATCACCATTTTTTTTCTTCTTTCTTTGCCATAATTCATTTTTTCTCTTTTGTTTTTATTTTTTATTTTGGCATAAGACCATTCACCTCCTCTTTCATTCTTTTTTTTTCTTTTCCACAACCCTAACTTATCTCTTTTAATGTACTTGGGTTATGGTAATAATATTTTCTCATATTTCCACCCTTACTCCTTTTAAGTGCTTCTCACAACATGTGTATAACTAAGTTCTTTTAAAAGAGAGGTAAGGATAAAATATTTTTAGGCTCATAAAGGTAAGTAAATGGTTTATCGAAAGAAACAAGGCTCAATTTTTATTTTCAAGAAAAAGGCTCAAATAGGTGACTAGCGATAAATATAACAAGGGTAAGTTTAAAAAAGCTTAAACGGTCCAAAAATAGCCTACATCATATCCTAAGTAGTGTGCATTCTATGATTTTCCCCTCAAGTGATTATCAAATAAGTTCTAGAGCTTGTAGAGACCGCAAAAGTATTCACAAAACAACCGCGCATAAAACTTCTCCAAATGCTTTAGACTAATCATGCAATCTTACCACAAACCAGAGTCTCAAACCAAAGAAAAATTGACACTTAATTTATTCTCAAAGCGAAGCAAGATTTAACTTCTTCTAAATGCTATATGTTATCTCGATTAAGCTCATATCATTGACATGTGAATTAACTCCAAGGCTAACACAAAGCATGCTAAAAACAAACAAACATTTTTATTTTTTTTTTCCTAACAACGAAAAGAAAGAAAGTGACACCAAGCAATTCAATGAAAAAAAAGAAAAGAAATATGTTTCCTCCACCCTCAACCTAAACATTGCATTGACCTCAATGTAAAAGAAAAAGGAAAGGAAACTCCCTGTGTGGCCAAAAATGCACAGAAGCTGAAAATTGCGCACCACCAATTGAACTGCATACCGTTCGTTTCGCTGAAATCAACTAGAAATTAAAAATTAAAATAGACTTAACACAACCAAAATTCTAAGTTAATAAAGACTTGACAACGAAATATTAATATTTTTTTATTCTTTTTTATTTTTTTATTTTTGAAATTTGAACTAAACTAAAAACTAACAATTAAGATTGAATGAAAACTAACTAAAAACATAACAAAAATTAAAAGGAATAACGTACCTTTGTTGTGTGGTCAAGGTGAATAGACCGGATCCATAAGCGGAATGTCTTCCATCTCTGGATCATGTCTATTAATTAAGATCTGAAGTCATTGACCGTTTACTTTAAAGATCCGACCATCTCTAGTATCCTCAATTTCTACCGCCCCATTCTCAAAAACATTTTTTACTATAAAAGGGACAGTCCATCTTGACCGAAGTTTTCCAGGATGCTTATGAAGTCTAGAGTCGTATAAGAATACCCGATCATTGGGTTTAAATGTTTTCCTCAAAAAGTTTTTGTCATGGAATACTTTCATCTTAGCCTTATAGATTCTAGAATTTTCATAAGCATTGTTTCTTAATTCTTCTAACTCGGTCAGTTGATATTTTCGAAGCTTACCCGCTTCGACCATGTCAAAATTAAAAGACTTGATGGCCTAATAAGCTCAATGCTCGAGCTCCACGGGTAAGTGGCAAGGCTTTCCAAAAACAAGCCGATAGGGCGACATACCTAAGGGAGTTTTAAAGGTTGTACGGTAAGCCCAAAGCGCATCAGTTAGTCTCAAAGACCAATCTTTGCGATCGGGGTTAAACGTTTTTTCTAAAATTTGTTTAATCTCCCTATTAGCGAGCTCTACTTGTCCACTAGTCTGAGGATGATAGGCAGTAGAGATTTTATGTAATACCCCAAATTTTTTCATTAAAGCTTCAAAGGAACAGTTGCAAAAATGTGTACCTCGATCACTAATTATAGCACGTGGTGTACCAAATCGAGATAACACCTTTTCTTTAAGGAATTTAATCACCGTTCCATTATCATTGTTTCGACAAGCTACTGCCTCTACCCACTTGGATACATAATCTATTGCTACAATGATATATTGGTACCCGAAGGAAGGAGGGAAGGGTCCCATGAAATCGATGCCCCAATAATCAAAGATTTCAATCACTAAAATAGAGTTCAGGGGCATCATATTTCGGCGAGACACAGCTCCTAACTTTTGACATCTTTCACAAGAGCGACAATAGATGTTTGTATCTTTAAACAAAGTAGGCCAATAAAATCCACACTGCAAAATTTTTGCAACAGTTTTTTTCATCGAAAAGTGGCCTCCACAAGCTTAGGAGTGACAAAATTCTAAGACACTCGAAATCTCTTCATTAGGGATGCAACACCTTAGAATTTGGTCAGGGCAGTACTTGAAAAGATAGGGGTCATCCCAATAAAAATTATGTACCTCATATAAGAATTTCCTCTTGTCTTGAGCGCTCCAATCCATAGGTATCTCACCTGTAGCCAAATAATTTACGATGTGAGCAAACCATGGTAGAGAAGTAATGGAGAGTAATTGCTCATCGGGAAAATCATCTTTGATTGGCATGTCATCACAAGTTTCCTTAAAAGTGAGTCTGGATAAATGGTCAGCTACTACGTTCTCCACTCCTTTTTTATCCTTGATGGTGATATCAAATTCTTGCAAGAGGAGGATCCATCGGATTAGTCGTGCCTTAGCATCCTTCTTCGTAAGAAGATACTTGAAGGCTGCATGATCTGTAAAAATAAGGATAGGAGAACCAATTAGATGAGCACGAAATTTATCTAAAGCAAATACTACAGCTAACAACTCTTTTTCAGTTGTAGAGTAATTCATTTGAGCACTATTTAAAGTCTTACTAGCATAGTAAATGACAAAAGGTTTACCTTCCCTTCGTTGTCCAAGAACAGCACCTACAGCGTAGTCACTAGCATCGCACATGATTTCAAAAGGTAAAGTCCAATCTGGCGACTGCATTATAGGTGCGGAAGTAAGCTTGCCAATCAACATTTTAAAGGCCTCTTGACAAGCTTGATTCCACTCAAAGGGGGTATCTTTAACTAGGAGGGCGCATAGCGGTCTAGATATTTTTGAAAAATTTTGTATGAACCTCCTATAAAAACCAGCATGACCAAGGAAAGATCTCACATCCTTTATTGTCTTAGGGGTAGGCAACTTAGAGATTAACTCAATCTTAGATTGATCAACCTCTATTCCTTTAGAAGAGACAATATGCCCTAAGACAATACCGGATGGTACCATGAAATGGCACTTTTCCCAATTTAAAACCAATTCTTTTTCCTCACAGCGAATTAATACTCTTTTTAAATTCATTAAGTATGTTTCAAATGAAGATCCAAAAATAGTTAGGTCATCCATAAAAACTTCCACGCAATTTTTAACCATGTCACTAAAAATGCTCATCATGCAGCGTTGAAAAGTAGCAAGGGCGTTACATAATCCGAATGGCATTCTACGAAAAGCATAGGTGCCAAAGGACAAGTAAAGGTGGTCTTTTCTTGGAATTCTAATGCAATTTCTATTTGATAGTAACCAGAATAACCATCTAGAAAACAGTAGAAGGGATGACCAGCTACACACTCAAGAATTTGATCAATAAAAGGGAGTGGGAAGTGGTTTTTCTTGGTGGCAGCATTTAATTTTCTGTAATCAATGCACACACGCCACCCATTCACAAGTTTGGTAGAGACTAACTCTCCTAGGTCATTCTTTATCATAGTGACTCCGGACTTTTTCGGGACGACTTGCGTAGGGTTTACCCACTTACTATCAGCTCTGGGATATATAATACCCGCATCTAATAGTTTCAGCACTTCATTTTTCACTACTTCTTTCATAGTGGGGTTAAGCCTACGTTGAGGGTCTCTACGAGGACTGGTTCCTTCATCCAGATTTATTTTATGGGAGCAGATTAGGGGACTAATTCCCTTTAAATCAGACATGCTCCATCCCAGGGCTGATTTGTGTTCATTTAAAGTTTGAATTAATCTCTTACCTTGGGTCTCAATTAATTCAGAAGAAATTATAATAGGAAAGGTATCACCTGGACCGAGAAAGGCATGTTTTAGACCCTTAGGTAGTGGCTTCAATTCGACTTTAGGTGCTTCCACACTTGAGGGGACTTGAGTCTTGCTTTTTTCGGGCAACTCCTCAAACCTTGGTTGCCACGCCCGATTTCCATAATCCTGAGATTTGTCAAAAACAGCACATATATCAATTATATCAGTTTTATCATCAAATAAATCTATCTCAGAATTAACAAGAAAATTTTCAAGAGGGTCATAATCATTAGTTAAGGAAACTCCCTCATTGACGAGTGACTCGATCATGTAAAGCTGGTGGTTTTCGTCCTCATCTTCGGGCTGTTTTGCAACATTGAAAATATTTACTTCAAGGGTCATGTTGCCAAAGGACAGCTTCATGAGACCATTCCTACAATTTATTAGAGCATTCGCAGTAGCAAGAAAAGGTTTACCCAAAATCAAAGGGATTTTAGAGTTAGTGTCTACAGCAGAAGTAGTATCAAGAATTAAGAAATCAACAGGATAATAAAATTTATCAATTTGAATCAAAACATCCTCAACCACACCTCGGGGTACCTTGATTGAGCGATCAACCAATTGTAATACCACACCGGTTGGTTTGATTTCTCCTAACCCTAGCTGTAAGTAAATGGAAAATGGCATCAGGTTTACACTAGCTCCTAGATCTAGTAAGGCTTGTCCAACCTCATGATTTCCAATACTGCAAGCAATGGTAGAACAGCCCGGATCCTTGTATTTCGGGGGAATTCTTTGCTCAATTAGTGCACTAACTTGCTCAGTTAGGAAAGCTGTTTTCTTGACATGATGTTTCCTCTTAATTGTGCATAAATCTTTGAGAACTTTTGCATAGGTGGTGACTTGTTTAATCACATGCAAAAGGGGAAGATTAAGTTTCACTTGCCTTAAGTTCTCAAGGATTTCATCATTCATTTCCATATTTTTCTTGTTGGATTTTAAGGCTTGGGGGAATGGGGCCTTAACAGGACTTTGGGTCACTTCAGGGTCTTTAGGCAACTTGGTCTCACTACTGGTTTGACCCTTCACATTCTCAGGTTTATTCTCTGGTGGAATGTGTAGTGACTTACCTCTTCGGGTCACAATGGCATTTACATTTTTCACATTTTCTTGTGCCATATGTTGACTGTGAGGTATGGACTGAGCTTGGGCAGGGAACTTACCTCGCTCAGTCACACTCAAGGAGCTCATCAATTTAGACACTTGGCTCCTTATTTCTTTGTTTTCCTCAACCAACTGTGTAATTAATGCCTCACACTTTTGGTTTGTCTTGCCTTGTGCTTCTATAAAAGTATGTAAGGAGTCTTCTAAAGAGTTCCTAGAAGATGAGGGTGCATGATAAGGTGTTGGGTACGATCTAGGGGGCTGCATATGCTGCTGATTTTCAGATTTCCAACTGAAGTTGGGGTGATTTCGCCACCTCGGATTATAAGTGTTAGAGAAGGATGCTGAGGGCTTCTTGTACATGTCTAAGGTATTGCATTGTTCCTCGTACAACCCTCTCATGTCAACAAAAGTGGGACAATCTTGGGCGGGATGATCAACCCCGCCACACACAAAACATGATTCTAAAGGTTCGGCCTGATTAACTATGTGTGTTGGTTTTTTCGTTTTTAATGCCTCCAACTCCCTAGTAAGCATTTCGACCTTGGTCTTGAGGTTATCCTCTTCCCTAAGATAGTAGATTCCTCCACCACTAGGTCGTGACCTATTTGTGCTCTCAGTAGCACTATGTCCAGTCCATGTGTGAGCTTTCTCAGCAAGCTCATTGAAGTACTCAATAGCCTTATCAGGGTCTTTTTGCAGAAACTCTCCATTACACATCATCTCGACAAATTGGCGTTCTCTATAGGTAAGACCCTTATAGAAATAGCTCACTAAGCACCAATTTTCGTACCCATGATGTGGACACATACTTAACAGCTCTTTAAATTTCTCCCAAGACTGATACAAAGCGTTAGTCTTATGTTGAGGGAAGTACTTATTAAAAAAGACTTGGGCCATCTCATTCCATGACCCAATTGATCGTGGTCTCAGCAAGTATAACCAACTCTTAGCTTTATCCTTTAAGGAGAAAGGAAAAAACTTGAGTCTCACAATATCATTAGTTGCATCGTGACTATGGAAAGTCGCAACTACTTCCTCAAATTCTCTAATGTGCACATAGGGGTTTTCGTTTTCCATGCCATGAAAAGTAGGGAGAAGTTATATTATCCCTGTTTTAAAATCTTGATGACGGGTATTGGCTGGAAACATAATGCACGATGGTGTGGCTGTCCGACTAGGATGTAGGTAATCTTTAAGTGTCCTAGCGCCATTCTCATTAGGATTTTCAGCCATGTTAACAAAATCCTCTAAATTCTCTGATGGGGGTGCACTATGGTTTGATCTGGGTGAGGTTTCACCAATGGAGGTGGAAAGAGAGGGTAACTCTAATTCGGGTCCTCTAATGAATCTACCTCGCGAATCTCTCGGTCTAAGCATGCACCAATTAATTTAGAGGGGGAATAAATAAATAAAACAAATAAATAAACAAATAAATAAAACAAAATAATAAACAAATAAATAAAACAAAATAATAAACAAATAAATGAAACAAAGTAATAAATAGATAAATAAAAACAGAATAATAAATAGATGAATAAAAACAGAATAATAAACAAATAAATAAAACAGAATAATAAACAAATAAATAAAACAGAATAATAAACAGATAAATAAAACAGAATAATAAACAAATAAATAAAAACAGAATAATAAACAGATAAATAAAAAGAAAATTAGAAAATCAAAACAAAAGTAAAGGAATGATATTACCGTATTTACAAACTGCTGAAAAGAAAAATATTTAAGTTTTTTTTTTTTTTTTTTTTTACTGTCACACTCAAAGTTGATAAGTTTCCTTATACTTAAGCGCGTTTCCCCGGCAACGGCACTAAAATTTGATTACGCCCAAAGTATAACACGGTTATTGTAGTACGGCTTTGGAGTGTCGATTCCACATGGAAACAAATTAAGTACAAAGGAAAATATGTGAACCTTAAAACGAACGATAAAAGTTAAACTCAAGATTTTTGAGCTTTTATGGTGAAATAATGTAAAGGAAAATTGCGCAAATGTAAATTAAATATAAATGAGAAATAACAAGGTTCCAGGAATCCTCCTTAGGTTTGTTCCCTATTTCCCCTCTTGATTCAATTGATTTTATCTCGATTGCAAGTTTCAACTCCCCAACAAGCAATAAGAATATATTCAATCAAGCACATTTACAACTCATATATAATTCCTACGAATTAATCATTGATTTCGGTTCATGCACACATGACCGATCTTAAAGATTATCAAGAAACGACAATATATCTTAAAAGACAATATCGCAGTAATGGACAATCAATAAGATTAATCTACCGGAATCAATCACATCCAAGCAACCTCAAATGGAGGAGAAGGATGGAATCACCGAATTAAGAGAGTCTAAAAGAAGAAGAATAAAAAGTACATCTATCACATGAACTCTAATCTTCTTACTTAATCAATGAATAATTCATAAACAATATTTAACAATAAATCCGTACAACTGAATCAAGAACAGGAAATAAAGAACAAGAAATCCCTAAAGATTCATCCCTTTCCCTTGTAAAATGATTAGTTGGCCATGGAAATCAAGGTGGAAGAACAATAAGGATGCTCTCCCCTTGATTTGGCCATGGAGTTCAAGGTGGATGAACAATATGGATGTTCTCCCCTTGATTTGCAACCAAAGAAAACTTAGAAATAAAATGGAAGAATGCTGGATTTGGATCCCTTGAATCCTCTCTTTTTTCTCTCTTCCTTGCTTTCTCTCTTCAATGCCCAGCTGCACACTCCATAAAGATATATTTATAGAGCATGAGGGGGGTGTTTTAGTCTTGGAGAATGTCATTTGCTCGCCCTAATCCGGTCAAGAGGCGAGTGGGCCGTGCTGTGCGCCTGGGCCTGCTGTGCGTCTGGGCCTGCTGTGCTGGCTTGAACGGTTTCCACTAAAACTGCCATAACTTTCTCTAGAAAAATCCTTTTTACAAACCGTAAAATTCTACAGAAAATAGACTTCTGGATCTTTCTAAGCATATATGTCTCATCATCTGGTTCTTTCTACATCAATACAGTTTAATCTGCAAATATGATTGATCTGTGCGGGAAATTCTGACAAATCTGTGAAACTCCTTCAGCTTGTAGGCAAAAGTGCACACACTAGTGTGCCTACCCTTAACTTGCTCCAAAGTGATGCACACACTTGTGTGTAGTCTTTTAGCTTACTGTGATTTATTACTCCAGCCTTGGTTTAGACTTTAACCATCTTTGAATCATGTTTGGACATGTCTAAACCTTGGACAAAAACGAGCACTGACACCCAAGATCTTTTGGTGCTTTAAACATGGATCGCTTTATTATCTCTTTTGTACTCAAAGCACCTGAAAATGCATCGAATTAAGTCAATGATTTATGAATATCACTTTAGAGTTATCAACATGTAAAAGTGTGATTATGACCGAGATCAACCCTAAAATGTTAACAATTAAGTATTGTTTAGATGCATTTTATGACTCTTATCAGGTGTCGATTCCACAAGGAAACAAGTTAATTACAAAAGAATGTGTGAATTTTAACACAAACGATAAAAGATTGATTGAAAGAATTTGAATTATGTGAAAATAGTGTGAAAGAAATTGTTTAATAGATTTAAATAGAAATAACAAGGTTCCGAAAATCCTCCTTAAGTTCGTTGCCCTAATCCTAACTTGATTCAGTCGTTTTTATCTCGATTGCAAGTTTCATATCCCAAACAGGCAATCGGCAAATGTTCAATTAAAGTGCATGTATAAACCCTAATGTAATTGATATGAATTATTCTCTACTTTCAAGCACACATGACCTAACTTATAAATTATCAAAATACGACGATATATCTAAACAACAATACCGCAGCAATGGACAAATCTACAAAAGAGATCTACCGAACTCAATCACACCCAAACAGATACACATAAAAAAAGCGTGAATAGACTTATATGGTAAAGAAGCATGCAATCACCGGACTAATAAAAAATCTACTAATTAAATTAAAGAATAAAACATAACAATTTTTAACAAAAATAATATCCAACTACAACTGAATCAAATAAAGGAATATAAGAACAACTACACCTAGGGATTCATCTCTTCGCCTTACTTGGAGATTAGCTAGCCATGGAGCTCATGCCTCCTTGAGTTGCCTCCGGCCTCTCAATGATCATCCACTCCTTGGTAGCAAAAGCTTCGATGATTCCTCAGCTTGCCCTCCAAAAGTATACTTCGGACTCCTAAAGGCCCTCTAGATTGCTCCTAAAAGCCCTCTAGATTTACTCTCTGATGATTTCAGATGAGCTCAGATTGATTCTCAAAGCTGAAGTGGAGTAGGCCTTTTATAGGGAAATACCACGAGTGCAATGTGTTTCCAATCCAATGTGGGATGTTAGATATAGAAATGTGTTTCCAACAGATGTGGGATGTGGGATTTAAGCCCAAAAACTTCTGCTCACGCTGAAATCCCACACAACCCGCACAGCCTGACCTTTGTCTACTTAAACTGCCATAACTTTCTCTAGAAAAATCATTTTTATGAACCATAAATTCTTCAGAAAATAGACTTCTGGATCTTTCTAAGCATATATGGCTCATCTCCTGGTTCTTCCTACATCAATACAGTTTAATTTTCAAAAATGACTGATCGGTATGGGCAATTCTGGCAATTTAGTGAAACTCCTTTCTTGGTTTCTCTTCATCTTGGCTCTTCCGCGACCATTATCTCACTCGAGTATTCATTGAAGCTTCGTGTTTAAAATGATGATAGCTTTTCTATCTCTTTTTTAAGCTCAAAGTACCTGAAAATGCACTGAAATAAGTCAACGATTCAAGAATAACACTTTAGAGTTATTAAGGTATAAAAGTGTAATTTCAACCTCGATCAACCCTAAATGCTAACAATTAAGTATTGTTTAGATGCATTTTATGAATCTCATCGCATGTCTAAATTATATCTCTGATTTCTTTCCTTATCTTCATCAGTTGTGCGAACCTTTGTATAAAAGGTTAAGCAAAAATCCAATTCCTTGATCAAACGATCACACCTCTATTGTCATAGAACTCAAATCTAGAGTCAAGAGTCTTCTTTGCTTAGAGATTCGAAATCCTAAAGCATTTGCTACAGTTGAAACCGATGCCTCAGAAGTAGGATACGGTGGTATTCTTAAGCAACTTCTTCAAACTAAGTCAAATGAAATAATAGTTTGTTTTCATTCTAGTATACGGTTAGGTCCTCAAAAAAATTATTCGACTATTAAAAAAGAAATTTTATCTATAGTTTTACGTATTTCAAAATTTCAAGATGATTTATATAAAAAAAGATTTTTACCAAGAATATATTACAAAGCTGCAAAAGAATTTTTACAAAAAGACGTTCAAAATCTTGTTTCAAAATATATTTCTACCAAATGGCAAGCTATCTTAAGTGTTTTTTATTTTAATATAGAATTTACAAAGGCGAACAAAATTCTCTTCCTGACTTTCTTACTCAGGAACTCTTGCAGACCAAAAACACTGAGTGAGATGAGTTCCACACCGCCAATGAAGCCTTTTTCAAGATCAAATGCTTCTTCCTCAAATCCACAAAAAACATAATCCCAGTCATCCTCAAAACCTCAACGCCTATCTGATTATATAATCTATAGTCCAACACCACAGAAGCCTCATTCTATTTCACCCACTACAGCTCAAAAACTTTCTTCTTCAAACATATTCAAACCACTTGAGGAATTTCCTCCTCTATCCTCACCAAATTATTCTTAGGTTCTTCAATCACAACCTTATCCTCAATTATCCTTTGAAATCATTTATATGATAAAACCATATCAAGAAATTATTCAAGATTTCGAAATCATTAGGATTATATTACTTACATTTTCCTTGTAGGTTTTCATTATATTCCTGAAGATATTTATAAAACCCAAAAAATTTATGAGTTAATTCTTATAGACTCAAAATCTATTGAAGTAACTCATACTTTCGACAAAACAAATCCTTCTTCCATTGCTTTCTCAAAATGTAAGATCCTTAAAGTTATCTCTGCTTCTCAAATCAAGAATCATTTTAGTCCAACATCTTTTTCTGTTCCTTTCAATCCTCCTATTTACAACTACCATGATTATCAAATAGCATAGTATAATCTTTTCCTTATTCGTCCAATTTCCCATTCACTATTCATATTCTTTAATAAAAATTACCCTGAAGATTTTCCTATCTGGTTTATTGACTGATGGATTTATTATAGTCATTCTAAAAAAATTCGTCATCCTCTTATTAAAGAATCCTTCTCTTTTTTCAAAATCCATTCCACTGTTGAAAAAGAGTATTCCAAAGAATTGCTCTTTGTTGTAACTTTTTCCATTCCCGGGATTCTCTGTTAGGATTACAGGATTTCTATTGTGTTTCCAAATTATCCAAGTGTTCTCAACCGAAATTTCAAGATCAAGTGGTGGGCTAGATATAATTGTTCTTTAGCCAATGTAAATGTTGTTTAGAATTGCTTCCAGAAAAATTCTCAATTTTATAAATCCAATGGACCGCAGAAAGTTTCAAGTTCTTCCACATCAAGGTCAAAACTTTCTCAAAGAGAAAGAAAGAAAAAGTTGTTAGAAGAATTATCTCAGTTATCATAAGATGGTTATGATGAAGATTGTGATAGTACTCAATCTCTCGATAATGATCCTTTCAGAGGGCCATGTGCTCAAGATCTGTTTGTTCTATAATATGACCAATGCTTCTCAACTTTTGGCAAACAACAAAAAGATAAAGTTACTTAATTATTCAATTGCCGACAATGCTTCTCAACTTTCAGCAAAAGATAAAAGATAGAGTTACTCAATTATTCAATTACAGACAATGCTTAACTTTCAGAAAAAGACAAAAAAAAATTACTCAATTATTCAATAGCCGATTGTACTCTTCAAGTCATGACAAGGTTTCTCAATTTTTCAGCTACATTTCAGATTTGTAATAATAAAAGTTTGCTTCACTTTATTTTACTCAAAAGTTCAATAGTATTGTAATAATTTCATATTTGAAACTTGTTAAAATCTGAAATAGTTTATTTCGTCCTTATATACATGCATGTTGATTTTCATGTAGATCAGAGTGTGTTTTCAGAGGATAATTAAGAGAGAGCCTCGAAGATTTATTTGTCTCTCTGAGAAATTGTTTCTCCATTGTAATCAAAATATGTAAGTTTAAAAAAATTTAAAGTAATAGACTCTATTCAACGAGAAGAAGAATGAGGAGAAAAAGAATGAGAAGAAGAAGAAGAAGAAGAAGAATAATAATAATAATAATAATAAGGAGGAAGAGGAGGAGGAGGAGAAGAAGAAGAAGAAGAATAAAGAGAATATGAACAATGATGAGAACGAGAACAAGAACGAGAAAAAGAAGAAGAACAAGAAGAACAAGAACAAGAAGGAGGAGGAGGAGGAGGAAAAAGATAAGGAAGGAGAAGGAGAAAGAGAAGAGGAAGAAGAATGAAAAGACGAAGAAAAAGAAGAAGAATAATAATAATAATAATAATAATAATAAGAAAAAAAAAGGAGAAGAATAAGGAAAAGAAGAAGGAGAAGAAGAAGAAGAAAAGAAAGAAAAGAATGAGAAGAAGAAGGAGAAGAAGAAGAATGAGAAAAAGGAAAAGAAGAAGAAGAAAAATAAGAAAAATGAGAAGAAGAAGAAAAAGGAAAATGAGAAGAAGGATAAGAAAGAGAAGAAGAAAAAGAAGAAGAAGAAAAAGAAGGAGAAGAAGAAGAAAGAGAATAAGGAGAATGAGAAGAAAAATAAGGAATTGGAGAAGAAGAAGAAGAAGAAGAAAAAGAAAAAAAAAGAAGGAGAAGAAGAATGAGAAGTATGAGAAGAAAAAAATGGAGAAGAAGAAAAAAGAGAAGAAGATGAAGAAGAAGAAGAAGAATGAGAAAGAGAAGAATAAGAAGAAGAATGTGAATGAGAAGAAGAATAAGAATGAGAAGATAGAGAAGAAGAAGAATAAGAATGAGAAGATAGAGAAGAAGAAGAAAAAGAAGAAGAAGAAGAAGAAGAAAAAAAAAAGAATGAGAAGAAAAATGAGAAGAACAAGAAGAAAAATGAGAAGAAGATGAAGGAGAAGGAGAATGAAAATGAGAAGAAGAAGAAGAATTAGAGGATGGAGAGGAAAAGAATGAGAAGATGGAGGAGGAAGAGAAGAAGAAGAAGAAGAAGAAGAAGAAGGATTAGAATGAGAAGAAGAATAAGAAAAAGAAAAAAGAGAAAATGAAAAAGGAGAAGAAGAAGAAGAAGAAGAATGAAAAGAAAAAGAAAAAGAAGGAGAAGAAGGATGAGAAGAAGAAAAAGAATGAGAAGAAGAAAAAGAAAAAGAAGAAGAAGAATATGATGATGAAAAAGAAGAAAAAGATAGAAGATATGAAGAAGAATAAGAAAACAGATTTATACTCTTTATATATAATAAATTTTAAAGGTAACTAGATACAAATTATCCTTTTATGATTAAATTGGATCAAAGTTGGGCATGGAAGGAAGCTGAGAAGCACATTGAGAGCATTTATATCCTTCCAAAACACTTAGGGTATATATTGGTAATGAGGATCATCGAAGTTGCAACAAGAAGTGCAAAACAATTCCTTAACTCTGTAGAACCATGAATTTGTTATAATATAATAAGAAAACTCTATTTTTATTATAATTAGGAAGTTATATTCCTATTGGAATTAGGTTTTGATTACTTTCCTAATTTATACTTGTCATATATGGATCTTAGTATCACTATATATATTGATTTATTTTTGTAAATATAATATCCTAAATACAATTCTTCTGTTCCAAAACCTTATTATTATTAGTTTTATATCGTTGTATCAAAACCCTAATTTCTCACTCAAGGAACATCATCAAATTTTTTTTTTTTGCCGTCACCGACATTAGCAATGCAGTGAACACTTATCAATTTTTCATTTCACCTTAATATGTATTCTATAGGTTTGTAATTGAATGTGGGGTTGGTGATTTTTGGTGGTTTGGGATTGGTGGTTTTAGGATTATGGTTTGACATCTTCATTTTGGTACAAATCAACATATTGTGCTTTTGTTTTTCTTTTTTTCATAAATTATTTTAGTTTGGTTACTTGTGGTGTCAATGTGTTTTGGTTTGCTTACTTTGGGTTATTGATTATGTGGTTTTGCCTTATTCAAAATCAAATTTGGTTTAGAATTTTCCAGATCTCAATTCTGTTGACGTGTTCCCCATCAACCGATTTACTTTTGACCAAAAACTTTGCACAACCCAGTCCAGATCATTTTTGATCGGTTTTTGTCTCCATCAGATCGGTTCTTAATGTTTTTTAAATTGCTCTTTCTGATTTTAAGGTCTGTTTTCTCAAATTCTGCTCTCGTTATCCAATTCTCTTTGCTATAGTACTTTGGCTCTCATTCATGAAAAATCTAATGTTATACAACCTATTCAAACTATTTTGAATGGATTTAATTTTCATGCTTGGGTGAATGTTATGCATAGTTTTCTAAAAGATCGTAAACTTTCATATTACTCTTCGTATAGAATGAGAGACTTTTGAAAAATTGGCTGAACGATTGAAAGATTGGGATAACAAGAATAATAAACTAATTACATGGTTTCAAAACACCTCTTTTGTCTCCATTAGATCGAGTCCTAAGGTTTTTCAAAGTGCTCTTTTCAATTTTAAGGTTTGTTTTCTCAAATTCTACTCTCGTTATTTAATTCTCTTTGCTATAGTACTTTGGCTCTCATTCATGAAAAATCTAATGTTATACAACCTGTTCAAACTATTTTGAATGGATTTAATTTTCATACTTAGGTGGATGCTATACGTAGTTTTCTAAAAGGTCATAAGCTTTGGCAATATATTACTGGTGATATTCATATTCCTCTTTTTATAGAAGTAGATACTCTTGAAAAATTGGTTGAATGATTGAAAGATTGGGATAATAAGAATAATAAAATAATTACATGGTTCTGAAACACCTCTCTCCTATCCATTAATGGTTAGTTTGGTCGTATTGAAACTGCTAAAGAGGATTGGGACTTGTTAGCCCAACATTATACTATTGCCGATCTTGCTTATCAGTACCAACTTTTAGGTAAGCTCCATTCTATGAAGCAAACGCTTGGACAATCTATAATTTATTTTCTTCTTGAGATGCATTCTATGTGGGATCAATTAGAGCTTTTTGAGCCTATTCGGACCAATACTATTGATGCTAATAATTTTAAGGTTTATCGTAATAATATGCGCTTAATTCAACTTTTGATGTCTTTGAATGATGATTTTGAATCCACGAGAGCCTATCTTCTTCATCGTACACCTCTTTCTACTCTTGAAAGTGCAACTTCTGAATTGATTTATGAGGAAACTCATTTTGGTACATTATGATCTCAACACATCAATATTGCACTTGCTACTCCTGCTGCTCATTTTTCCAGAAATCAAAAGATTTGTCGATATTGTCAGAAGCTTGGAAATTTTATTGCAGATTTTCCATATAAAGTTTGTCGGTATTGTCATCAGAATGGTCATTTTCTTGCAAATTGTCCTATCCGACCACCGAGAGTTAATTTTCCTTAAGGTACTTAGTCTAAGTGTGCAGTCTACCTTCAACTCTGGATTTAGTTCACTACTGTTGCTGCCTCTGAAGGTTTTCGGACCAGCCATAAAGTGGGATGCCTGTTTGAGCTCATCAACCTTCATATTTTACCTCGCATTTTTGCTTCAGCTTTAGCATAAGATATTTTTTCTCTTAGTTTTTGGCATTTGTGTTTAGGTCATACTTCTGTTAGTCGATTATGTTAGTTAATTTCTACTGGTTCTTTAGGTTCAATTAAGGATGATAATTTTGATTGTTTGTCATGTCAACCTGCTAAACAAACTATTTTACCTTTTATTCATAGTACTTCGATTTCGTATGCTCCTTTTGATTTAGTTCATTATGATGTTTGGGATCCCTCTCTAATGCCACTATGGGGGGATCAAAATACTTTGTCATTTTTGCTGATGATTTTTCTCACTACGCTTGGCTATATCTTATGTGCACTCACTCTAAATTAACACAAATTTATCAAAATTTTACTACTATGGTTAAGACTCAATTTTATTATTCCATTAAAACTTTTGGTGCTGACAATTCCATGAAATATTTAGAATCTAGTTTTCTTGCTTTTCTCCAAAGCCAAGGTACCTTTCTTCATTGCTCATGTCTTGACATTTCTTAACAAAATGGGCGCTCTAAACGCAAACATAGATATATCCTTGAAATTGTATGTACCTTAGTCATCTCTGCCTCTTGTTCTAAGCGTATATAGGGGGAATCAACTCTTACTGCTATCTACACCATTAATCGTATACCTTCACTTGTAGTTGACATATCATTAGTTGTGCCTATTTGGTTGTCCTCCAACCCCATGAACGCACCAAGATGTTTTCTAACTGACTTCGTATTTCTTGTTATATTGTTTTTTAGGAAGACAAGATGTTTTCTTCCTTATCATCTTTTCTATCCTTTCTTAGTAGCTCTGTTTTATTTTTCTCCGATTATTCTGTTGAATTATTTTATGACGATAATGTTTCCAAAAATTTAATTGAGCTCCTACAAATTTCTTTTGACACTACTATAGCTCAGTATGTAGAGTCTAATCCTTCTGATGGTTCTAGTCCATCTCTTCCAGTCTTTGGACTCCACTATTCGGTGTCTTTCTTCTCGGGTAAGTAAACCACGTGCTCATCCTCATGATTATCATGATTTTTTTGCCATTACCTCTTTATATGAACCCTCAATCTTATCGAGAAGCCATTTATGATCTTCTTTGATAGCAAGCAATGGATGACGAGCTTCAGGTAATTAATAAAGCTCATATGTGGGACTTGGTTGATCTACCTTCTGGTAAAACTACCATTGGCTATAAGTGGGTCTATAAAATCAAAACTCATTATGATGAGTTTTTGGAACGCTATAAAGCTCGTCTTATTGTTATTGCTAAGGATTATACTCAAGAATATGGTATTAAATATGAAGAAACATTTGTTCATATTGCCCATCTTACATTTGTTCGTAGTTTGCTAGCTATCACTGCAGTACGAAAATGAAATATGTTTTTAAGTGAACATCAAAAATGCCTTTCTTAATGATGATCTTTATGAAGAAGTTGACATGCAACCCTATCTTGGTTATGATCACCTATCTGATAAAGTGTGTCATCTATGACGAGCTCTGTATGGTCTTAAACAAACTCCACGAGCTTGGTTTACAAAATTTAGCTCCACTATCAGCCGATTTAGTTTTACTTCAACCCCTTACAATGCAACCATTTTTCTCTAGAAAATTGAATGAGGTAACATTTTTCTCCTCTTGTATGTTGATGATATGATCATGATAAGTGACGATATACAAGGTATTTCTGAGCTTAAAGCCTTTCTTAGTGAAGAATTTGAAATGAAGGATTTGTGTTCTCTTAGCTACTTCTTGTGTCATGAAGTATCCTCTAATTCCAATGGTTATTATTTATCTCAAGCTAAGTATATGTCTGATCTTTTTACTCGAGTTGATTTGATAGAAAACAAGGTTCCTCCACTCTTCTTGAGACCAATGTCAAGTTCACTTCTACTGATGGTCAACCTCTGAGTGATCCTGCACTTTATCTTTAGTTGGATGGGAGCTTAATCTATCTAACTATGACTCGTCCTGATCTTCCCTATGTTGTTTATATCGTTAGTGAACTTATGTTTGCACCTTGTACCACTCATTTTGCTGTTGTTCTTCGCATCCTTCGGTATGTTAAAGACTTTGTTTAATGGCTTGCATTTCTCCACATAGTCTTCTCTTGAGTTATATGCCTCAATCACTGGTTTCTATTTCTTCTTGGGTGACTCACTTATTTCTTGGAGCAACAAGAAACAGAATCTTACTTCTAGATCTAGTACCAAGTTAAAATTTCGAGCCATTGTTGATACTACTCCTGAAATTCTCTGGCTTCGTTGGTTACTATATGATATGGGTGTTACACATTCTGCCATCATTATTATTTATTGTGATAACCGAAGTACCATGGCTGTTGGTAATAATGATGTTTTTCATGAACGAACCAAACACATTGAAAATGATTGTCATTTTGTTCACCAACACATCGACCGTGGTACCATTCACTTTGTTTTGTTTGCTCTGTTGATCAGATTGTTGATATCTTCACTAAAGCTCAGTTACTTGGCCGCTTTCATTAGTTAATTAATAAACTCAAGTTGGCATACACTTTACAACCTTGAGTTTGAGAGATGTGTTTGAATATAATTAGGAAACTTTATTCCTATTATAATTAGGTTTTGATTACTTGCCTAATTTATACTTGTCGTATCTAGCTCTTTGTACCACTATATATATATATATATATATATATATATATATATATATATATATATATATATATATATATATATATATATATTCGTAAATTCAATATACTAAATACAATTCTTCTCTTCAAAAACCCTATCGCTCTTAGTTTTCTATCACATAGCACTAGGAATTCAATGGTTTGAGCTCTTAGGACCTGTAATCACTACTTATAAATTACTCACCGTGGATTTTACTTGGAAGAGGTTAGCTTGTTTTAAAAGCATTGCTTCATATTTCCGCTTGAAATCTTCTGAGACGTCCCCTGGTGATATTGCTGAAAACCATATACTACTTGTAGCAATTGAGGACCTTCTACAGGAATATAGTTCAATTTTTAAAGAACCATCTCAATTGCCCCTTCAAGAGACTTTGATCATCATATACACTTGATGCCATAGAGTAATTCGAAACCTTATAGGTATCCATACTTATAGAAGACATAAATAGAGAAGCTAGTGAAAGAGATGTTGCAAAAAAGGATAGTCAGATATAGTCATAGTTCCCTTTTTTTAGCTATGTTGATAGTAAAGAAAAATGATGGATCATGGAGGTTTTGTGTTGACTATAGAGCCTTAAATTCAATCATAGTAAAAGATAGGTTTCCGATGCCAATTATAGATGAACGGTTAGATGAAATGCATGGAGCTCAAGTGTTTTTATAATTGGACTTAAGGGCAGGCTATCATCAAATCAAGGTTCAGGCAGAAGAAATTGGAAAGACTGTTTTTAGAACTTATGAAGGGCATTTGGTGATGCCATTTGGGCTAACAATGCTCCTATCTTTCTAAGCTATCATGAATCAAGTATTTAAACCATTCCTTAGAAAATTTGAAACTCTTTTCTTTGATGATATTCTGGTTTATAGTTCTTCCTTTACTGATCATGTGCATCATTTAAGACAAGTGTTGCATTGTTTGACAACTAATTAATTACATCCCAAAAGAAGAAATTAAAAGTTCTATCAGAATACTATATACTGAATATCTAGGACACACTGTAGTATCACATGAAGGTGTAAAACCTGACCAACAAAAGATATAAGCCATGATAGAATGGCCTACACCTAAAAACCTCAAACATTTTAAAGGTTTCTTAGGTCTCATTGGGTATTATAGGAAATATATCAAAAATTATTGTGCTATTGCTGCCACTTTGACCAGTTTACACAAAAAGATGCTTTCAATTGGAACAAGGAGGCTCAAATGGCTCTTAGGCATCTTAATGCAACTATGACTTAGGTTCTTATTCGCGCATTGCCTAATCTTAGTAAACCTTTTGAAAGTGAGACTAGTGCTTCAATTGTTGGGGTAGGAATAGTTTGAGTCAAGAAAGTCATCCTATTGTTTTTTTTTAGTAAGAAATTGCGTTCTAGGATGAGGATAACTTCTAGATACGTGAGAGAAATGTATGTTATAACTCAATCAATCTTAAATTGGAGGCCTTATCTTTTGAGGAGAAAATTTGTAATTAAAAACCACATAACCTCGAAAAATCTCATGAATAAAGTAATCTAAACACGAACATAATATAAGCATTTTAGCAATCTTTTAGGATATGACTTCAGTACCGTGTATAGACTTGGGAAGGATAATAATTCTATTGAGATGGAGATACCTTGTATTTGAGAATTGAAATAAAAATTAAGTACATGATAATATTGAATGTTATCATAATAAACTTAAATTTAAATTTTTTCATTTGATGATATGGCACTCTCATAATTAACCAAACTTTATTTCAATGCCAAAATAAAAAATATCCAATTTATTCTTAATACTTTTATCTATTGTATAGACCAAAAAAGGATAATGATGTCCCATCTCCACTCTGTTGCCATCGGTTGTTTTTATCCGCCTGAATACGTAATTAGTTTGCCGCAACAAAGCAAGAATTGAAACGGCAAGTGGGCCATGAAATTTAAAAGAAGAAAAGCATTTAGCTTTACCTCTATGTGGGCTCAACCTTTTTTTTCACATGAAAATACCTTCTTTTAATATATATAAACATCTCCACCTCCAAAGACCCAGCTCACATCTTGAACCCAGCAGCCCATGGGACCCAAACAGCTTACGATGGGCTCAAATAATGTAGCAACTGTTAGCTCCTTTAGTACCTGGCATTTTATTTTTGAGAATTACTTACCTGGCATTTTATTTTTCGGAATTACTTACCTGGCATTTTTAATTAGATCAAAACTAACCTTTTAGATAAGGAAAATAAATAAATATAGGAAGAAAAACTGCTCATCATCACCACGTATGATGGACCCGACTGCAACAACTAAACAACGAGGACGTGCCTACAACGCATTTTAACTATTACAAAACTTTCAGAAACAAAAAACCCAAAAGAGAAGAAGAAAAAACCCACCACCATCTTCTTTTCCTCCTCCTTTTTCTTCCATTAATTGATCTATTTCATTGATTTTTCTTGTCGTACGCATAAATGGCAATGATGCGCACAAGGAGCCAATTAAACATAACAGCGCCTCCTCCATCTCCGATCCCAACAGCCACGGGGTCTCGCTCCGCCGCCAACGAGGTCTTAGCGGAATTCATTGAGAAGTCATTGCACATGCCGGACCTCAACTTGCCGGACCTTCATTACCAGGCCAACGGCACACGTCATCCGATTCCCGCCGAGATCGATCTCCGCCTTCTGGTATCCAGGCGAGGCGATTCGGTCGATCGGCTTCTGAGGTCGGCTCACGAGTTAGGCGCGTTCCGGATTCGCTGCCACGGGATCTCCGGAGAGGAGCTTAGGTCATTGGTGAGGGAAGCCGGGCTAGTCTTAGGGGTTTTGGAGGAGAGAGACACGGGATTTTGCCAGAATCTCGGTGGGAATAGGGAGGAGATCGTGTGGGTTCGATCGTGGAAGGAAAAGATGGAGTGGGCGCGAGAATATATCGGCGCTGAAGGATATCTGAGTTTCAGGTAAAAAAAACACCCGGTTCATTTGATGCCGAGCTAATTGAATCCAATTGTCTAGGGTCTCGAACCAATAAGTGATTAATTATGGGCCAACCAAACTGAAGACAGCCCTTCAAAAAAATTGTTAAGAGGGGATAGAAGTTAGACTTTAGGAAATAACTTGTGATTTAGGTTAATAGCTTAGAAAAATCACAATCTTTTATTTTTCCTTTTGATAAGCAATAAATTAACAGTCTTTCAAGTTCAAATTTCATGTAGATGTTGTTACATTCATCAAAGGGCATGTTAGTGTAATCATTTGACCTCTAATTATAATGATAGTAGGACTCATTGAGCAGCATTTTATATGTGAGAGGATGAACGCTACAATGTCTACCAATGCAGATGGAACGTGTACATGAAGTTCCCGAGATTTACTTTGATTAGGGTATGTCTTGTTATTAGAAGAAAAAAAGAATACAACAATTTTTTGCATTGCCAATAATTTTTCGATGATCACGAACTTCAGTTACTTACCATAGAGATTTTTTTTGTTTTTCTTAATCGAAAGTTGGGTGATGTTTTAGGAATTAGAACATCATGAAATCGTAGCAGTACTTACTGTTTTTTCTTCATTAATTTGCAGTCAAGAAATTGAGAGTATTGCTGGTAAACTTGACGGAGTTGCGGAAAAATTATGTCAAATCATCGTGGAAAAGGCGTGTAAGCAATGCTGGAAGAAAATCCGTGAAGGAGAATCATTCCTTAGCGTCTATAGATACAACCACGACAATGTCATGGAACAAAGTCTTCAATTACCCAAAGAGGAAAACAGTGAATCGCTTGATTATACTTTAAGCCTCCACCTTCCGGCCAAGAACTGTGAATTTCGGATCCAATCAGAAAAAGGTTCTCTGTCTTTCCATGCTGACCCAGACACAATCGTTGTCACATTTGGAGAACAGCTTGAGGTAAACAACAGTTAACTCTTCTCTTGTTTAATTTGCGTTGTGTCCATATGGGTAACTTTTGCTCTTATAGGGGATCTAAGTATTTGCCAATTATGGACTCTTTTTAAGTTGTTCTCTTGAGCCTGAAATTTATGAAGAAACCCATCATCTTTGCCAATATATACATGCAAAATTTATGTGCCAAAAGATTTGACTAGAAATTCTACTTGTGACAATAGGAATGGAGCCTGGGAGAATTCAAATGTGTTTCTGGGGAAATTGTCTACCAGCCAGACGTCCATGGATCCCAAGCTTCTTTCTCCTTAGAACTTAAGTATTCATCTTTAAATTTAAGTCACAATTTTAACAAAACTTATAAAATAATCTCCATAGCTGATCAGATCCTCATCGGAATCATCATTGGCTTCTTATGCTACATGTTTGTGTACATATTTTCATGATTTTAGTAAGTGTAGATACACGTTAATGCCGTAGGCTATGATAAAGCTCAGTTGGTAACCCTTTGTTTTTTTGATTGATTGGTAATAGTTAATTGAAACTTTTTTTTGGCTTTAAATTCGTTTGTTTTTATTTGGGTCCATGTGGTGTATAGTTTAGGATCCGTACATGGTTTGAAAAGAGGTGTAGGATTGGAGTTGGTTATACTGATCAATTTATTGTACACGCAAATAAAAACACTGCTGACTTTTTATTTCAATAAAATGCTTGTCTTGATGTTTGATTGGAAATGAAGATTTATTTACTATAGCATATATTCATATTGTTGTATTATTGATCTTTACTGTTACATTCCTTTGGAAAATCAAGTTTCAGGTTCAATCTAATTGCTATTCTAAAGAACAAATTTCAATATAATTATCTTTTTTAGTAGCTGATATCTATATAACGAGATTTTTTTTTATCATTGACCATATTTGAAACAGAAAAATCCGAAACTTCACCCATAAATAAAGGAAAATATCTCTTTATAATGGGACTTGAGTTGATAGAAAGGCATTATATTGTGGATTTTTATAACTACTATGATCATGATATTATTATAACTTTTTTGGAATTCATGAATTTGGTTTGGTTTGGAAATCATTTGTTGGAGTGTGATGATGCCTGAAGCCCATTTTAGTACTAGGTAAATTTGTTGTCTATAAAATATTATGTGTACGTAGTACAAGCATTCGGATCATCATTATTTGGTAATTTTCTTCGTTTAGTTCAATTAACGGTGAGATTAGATGTGGTAAAATCTGATTTGATTTAAAAATCAAACGCGATTAATTCAAAACTCAACTCGTTCGAAACTCGAAAACATATTTAAATAAATTGATTCAAACCTGACTCGACCCAAGCACAAAACACTCAAAACTCGAAATGACTCGTGCCAGAAACAACCCAAAACCTTAAATGACTCGGACACAAATGGCCTGAAACCTGAGGAACCCGAATCTGAACCCGACTTGATATGAAACTCGAAACAACTCGACTCAAAACCCGAATTAACCGGATTTTATTTTATTAAACTGATGGTGATAAAGTGAAAATTGTTATCTCATTACCTCATATACACTTATAATTATAAATAAAATGAAGATAAAATGAATATTGAATGTGAAATTTACTCATAAGAAACATGATACTAATACAGATATTATTATTATTTAAAAATAGAATTAAATGAGTCATAGCGGGTCCTGGGTCATAATTGTTTTAACACAATCCACCAGACCCGCGAAATTAATCAAATCATAATCGTGTCATTTCAAGTTGGCGAGTCAATTCGCGACACGACACAATTACGACACGAACCCGATTAGTTAATATAAATATTATAGATTAATTGTGTATCTATGCAATGCACGTGGTTATTTTTTTTTAAAAAAATTTATTTGGTTAAAAAAATTTCAAAAGCTAATATCGTATATTCGTATTAGAAAAATGTGAGAGTCATCATTTAAATTACTTAATTTTATATCAAGATATTATTGTGATTTTAACTTTAATCTCATATTCAAAATTTTAAGCATCTCATATTTGATTTTTTTTTATAATTTGTTTTGTTTATATTATTTGAGTTATAAGTAAATATTAAACCCTATATCCTACACCCTGAATTCTAAACCCTAAACTCTATATCTTAAACCCTAAACCCTAAAGGGCAAAGGCTAAACCTTAATCCTCTATTTTACTTGAAAAAAATTAATGACATAATTTATATAAACGTATTGATTATATTTATATTTACTCCATATAAGTTTACAGTAACTAGTTTTAATTTTTTATTTACATTACACTATTCGTGTATCCCGTGTTATGCACGAGATTAGTTATTAAATTTATTTGTTTTAAAAACCTATGTTAAAATTTGTTTTTTTTGTTGTTATAGATTATGGCAAAATATGCATGATCACATAAATTTGGTATTTTGAAAATATAATTTAGTTAATATAAATAATATAGATTAATTGTTTATCCACGCAATGCACGTGGTTATTTAAAAAAAAATCAAAAGCTAATATCATATTAGAAAAATGTGAGTTATCATTTAAATTAGTTAATTTTATATGAAGATATTATTGTGATTGTAATTTTAATCTCATATTCAAAATTTTAAACATCTCATTTTTGAATTTTTTATAATTTTTTTGGTTTATATTATTTGAGTTATAAGTAAATATTCATTTAGGTATGTTATGTATGTATATAGTTTAAATTACAATTTTTTTTTATTGGTTTATCATATAATTTTTAAAATCTTTTGCTCTTTATATGCATTGATATTTTTATACCTTAGTTTTATATTCACATGGTTAATTTCATTTTACATATGTAATATGATATGTATTCTTAAGTTGTTAACTGGATATTAATGATCGTTTCAATTAAATATATATTCTTTCATAATTTCGTTTCTTATACAATTTTATTTTTTTAAAAATCAAGATTAACTTGATTAGATTATTTATATTGGGCTTTATCATTTTGGGCCTTTATAGAGATTATGATGTGGGTTTTATGTCCCAAATATTTATAAAACAAAAACTACATAGTTTTGATAGATTTAAAAAAAATAAGACATATTTCAAAATAATAAGCCTCATCAAAAGGAATTTTCTAAAATAGTTAGATCAATAAATTTAAGCTAGTTTACACTTTGACTATCAAATTGATTAGATTCTTTTATATTGAAATTTTATTTTTAAAAATTGCATTTAGTTTTAATTTATTAGGTTTTATTATTTTTGTAAACTGAGGTTCAAACCCAAAAGGGGAAGTGAATTGAGTTTTTAAAACCTTTTACTAATTACTTGCGTGTTTATAAAAACAGTTAAACGCACAAAGCATACAAACAAGTAATGTGCTTTAAGTAAAAGAGTTTAAGGAAGAGAAAGTGCAAACTCAGTTTATAGTGGTTCGGCAATATCGAATTCCTTTCGACCCTACATCCACTCTCTTCAAGGAACCTCCTTGAAGTAATCCACTAAAATTTTTAGTCATACAACTTCACAGATGTTGTACAAACCTTACAATCAATCATTTCCTCTTGGAAGCTATTCCTTTCCTCACGGAACTAATCCCTTCCTCTCGGAAGCTAATCCCTTACTCTCATAAGCTAATCCCTTCCTTACGGAAGCTTACAAAGAAGTATTTAATCCTAAACACTCTAAAAGTTATTACAACTCTTTCTCCTTTACAATGAATGAGATTTGCTGTAAAGTAAATGGTAGAGAGATAGCAATAAGTGCTTTTACAAATGAACAATATCTCTCTTTCAAGAATAAGCTTGAAGAATGGCTCAACAATAAAATTTTCAAATCTTTTGAGAATTAATGAGCAAAATTGTGAATTGAATGTGTTCTCTTCTTGTTTTAAATGCTCATTGAAGTAGGTTTATATAGCCTTGAATCAATATGGCCATTAGACACTGACTTGGTAGGTTTGGTGCATTAAATGCTCAAGTCTTGCATTTCAAGCGGTCATATTTTTGAATTACCAATCAACTGGATCCTTATACCAATCGACTGGGTTAAGTGAGAAACTTCACTTTTTAGGCTATGAGGGAGTACCAGTCGACCGGGTCCTAAGCACTAGTCAGCTGGGAACTCTTTATCCCAGTTGCTAGTCTACTGGGTTTTTGACACCAGTCGACTGGGGACCTTCTGTCCCATACCCCAATCGACTGGGCTACCCTTCAACCCAGTTTTTCAAGTTTCAGAACTATTTTTGACTTGGAAGCATTTGTATTAATAGTTTTGTCAAAATCCTTTTTGTAAAAAAAGCCATAGGTTAAGCTAAGTATTTGAAAATGAGAGATTTATAGTTGTTTTCAATACCTTAATGCTTATTCTATATCTTTTGTCTTGTCTTGGCGTCAGAAACTAGTTGAGTTCTTGTATCTTGTTTCTTTGCTGAGTGCGTTTACCGCTAAACACTTCGATAAAACTGTTAGTACAATTAGAGTAGTGTTTTGTCATTATTAAAATCAAATATGAGTCAACAATTTCTTTCTTTTTGATGATGACAAAACTAATGAGAGAAAAACAGTTTTAAAAACTAAGTGTTGAGTTTTTACAGAAAATTGGGCAGAGTTTCCTCAGTTTTTCGGATAAAACCAACTTGTTAAGCAGTTCAAATGCAATTTATAATCAACCCAACCAATCAAAGTAAGACAAGATTATAAGATCCTGAAGCTCAGCCAAGGAGCCCTCTATGTGCTCTCGGTGCAGTTCAAAATCGTCACGAAGTGTGCGGAGGTCACGGTGCATGGAATCAACGGAAGAGCTCAACTCTAGAACCTAGACTGCATGGATAGATGAAGGCTCAAAATAACCTGTAGTAGATTGTCATACCCAGCCTGACCACCACTAGAACCACCATTCTATGGACTGGGTGCTCGGTTATCAGTATCCATAGCAGTGGGAAAAGCTGCATCACCAGGAACCACGTTATCCTCCTCGCTACTATCACCCTCTCCAATATTTATGTTCTTCTCGGCCTTGGAGTATATCATCCCATCGCGGATAGTGCACCCTATATCTTCTTCAGAGAAGAGACATTGATGATGTCTTTGGGGTCGATGTCCTAAGCCTTAAAGGTGAGAAGGGGGACCAAAAAATGCTGGAGGATAAGGGTGATGAGCATCCCTTAGGGAAGGCACCCAGAGTCACTAGCTTCGCCATTTATCATATTGGCGAGCAATAAGGGGTAGATATTGAAGTAGTTTCTAGTTTTGAGACACCAATCAATACTATATCTATCTTCGAGAGATAGCCTCGACTCCCAAGTCGTGGATGGATGGTCTAACTCACAATAAGTTTGAACAACTTCGAGTCGAGGGGCATGTCACTACATGTGTGAAATGTAGTGGGCCTAAAGATGTAGTTAGGGTCTCCCCTAACGATCTAGCGTTCCTCCTCATAGTCGAAGTTGTCCGGCCATCCGTCCAGACTCCATTGGATCCCTCTGTAATGACCAAACCCAGGTTGGCCACCCTCGAGACGGTGTCATCACATTTTGAAAATCCTAGCACGACATATATATGCAACCATAAAAATAATACTAACATAAATTTTTACATCAAACCTCAACCCTCAACAGGGGAGATACATCAATTTGATATTAACTTAAACATAATATACAACGTAAAATGCATAAATATTTATAAATAAATTTTTATTTTATTTTCTCATTAGTCTAAAGATGTTGACACGTACGTGGCTTAGAGAAAATGATTTCGTCTGAATCTCAACTCACCAAACTATTTGTCCTGCTTGCTACTTGAAATCATTATACAATGAGAGGTGAGCTTCACAAGCTCAGTGAATTAAATTTACCAGAAGTATTCAAATTGCATAAATAGCCCATTAATATTTTATCATTTATTTCTCATATGACTGGATGATAGTATATAGTAACATTTAAATAGTTCCTATCATATTATACTTCTATGTCTTTTTTTTACTGTAACTATCTCTTTGTGAGACTCATTTATCTATAAATAAATGCATAACATCAACAACATTCAGTAGAAATATCAACATGTAAAATAGATGCAATGCATGAATTATTATTATGGGAATGTCTTCCTACATGTCGACCTATTTTTATTATCTTAGACCGGCTCCCTCCCGGTTCTTTTATTTCTAGCATATATCGGCTGTCATGGTATTTTATTTATTTTCAGCATATGTCGGCTGTCACGATGTCTCTTTTATTTCTAGCATATACCAGCTGTCACGGTGTCCCTTTTATTTCCAGCATATACCGGCTGTCACGGTTTTTCAATTAGACCGGCCCCCTCCCGGTTCTTTTGGTTCTTTTATTTAATGCACATGCATATGAACAATGATATGAAATATGCATATGAACAGTAATATAAAAACAACATAAATTCAAAATATTTAAATTAGCTATCTGGTATTTCCTTAACTTTCTGCTTGATAAATTTCACTAATTTTTTCTCCTCATATATCACATTAATTTATTAACCAAAACTCGTCAAGAATTTTATTCATCACCATCATTATTAAATTGACTCATTATTCTAATAATATTTCTTTTCACATAATAATTTTCTACCTGTCCAATATTCATATCATACCTATCAACCAAATTTTTATCTATCACCAAAGCATAAGCGAATAATTTATTTTAATATTATCAATAGATATTTAGTTTTTATTTAGATTACTTAAAGTAAATCTAACTCACCATGTAGCACTTAAAGCTACCCGGGGATCACCTCCTTACCTTTCCCGTTCCTCTCAGAAATTTTCCCCGGTTGCTGTCAACATCTGACATAATATTTATATTAACTTTGTAATTTATTCTTATTTTCTTCATAAACCACACCTTTTGAAAATTCTCACTTTGAATTCCAAGAAATTTCATGTATGCTAAAAATTCAAAAATAAATATTATATTATTACCTTCTGTTTTTCTGATAGCTTTTCATGACTCTCTATAAAATTTTCCCGTAAACCCTTTCAGAATTTTGCTCTTTCAACCTTTCTTTAGGTCCCTAAGTGTTTAAAGAAAACGAGTGATTAAAGGAAAAACTAAATGAAATCGATAAGTATAATTTAACATTTACATACTATAAGTATATATATACAAAAGTTTCAAACCATTACTCAGCATCATCACTTCTCATATTTTGCCACGAAATGGCTACCTGTATAACATGCACCATTTGCCTTTTAACTTGGCATCAGGTGGCAACATCTACTGCCACATTTTTTTTCTTTTTTTTTAAGAAAGAAAAAAACATATTTTTTTTCTTTTTCTTTTTCCTTCTTTTCATACTGGACACGTCCAGATTTTTTTTTGTTTTCATTTCTTTTTCTTTGTAACTGTGCCCTCACGTGTCCAGTTTTTTTTTTCAAAAGATTTATTTTATTCAATACTAAATCCTTCGCGTAAATATATTATTTTAATTTTATGTCATATTTATTAAATTATTTCTTTACCCTTACTTTACAATTACGGGTATTATAAATCTACCCACCTTATAAAAATTTCATCCACAAAATTTTCTTACTTAACTCCATAAACAAATGTGAATAATATTTCTTCATAATTGTTTCATGCTTTCATGTAATCTCTTCAATATCCTTATTCCACCACAAAATTTAAACTAATGAAATTATTTTATTATACAAGACTTGTTCTTTTTGTCTAAATCTTCACTGGTACTTGTATGTAAGCCCAATCTTTCTGAATTTCTATAGCTTAGCTCGAATTATTATAATATTGATCATGTAAACAAGTTCTTAAAAGTGAAACATAAACTATATTATATAAATGTTTTAATTCTGGAGGCAAATCCAGGCTACTCACACTAGCCTAACTTAAGGTCCCACATACCTCGGATTTAGCTTTCATTTCCTGTTTAAATCTCAATACACATTTTCATTGAGATATTTTTCAATATACCTGATTACGCCCAAAATAGTAACGCGGTTATTGTAGTGGCTTTGGGGTGTCGATTCCACAGGGAAACAAGTTAACTATAAAGAAAGATGTAAACTTTAATATGAGACGATATAATAAGTAAAGAATCTAAAATTGATGATGAAGTAATTGTGTAGGTTTGTGAAATATAATAGAGAGGCAACAAGGATCTGGGAATCCTCCCTGGGTTTGTTGTCCTAATCCTAACTTGATTCAGTTGCTTTTATCTCGATTGGACGTTTCACATCCCAAACATGCAATCGGCAAATATTCAATGAGAACATGTGTAAACCCTAATATAATTGTAATGAAATACTTCCGATGCTCGGGTGCATTGGCATAAAATTCTCTAACCAAATTTGGGAGGGAGTGAGAGGGTTGTTGTGTAAATGTGCCCCAATTCCTATCGAGAATCATTCTAAATAAGGTTGGATTTCCCCTCTCGGTGATGTTGAATCCTCTTTCGGGAATGGGCTTTCGACTGTGCAACATACTAATATATCTCTCACTCGCTGCTAAACTCACAAATTTAGTCTCATCATATTCTTTCTGTGGTCTCCCCCTAGGTCTCTTAGTCTTAGGTGCCATGGAAACAAATATTTTAAAATAATAGATTTAAGGCAAAGAACAATCACTAATTAGCACAAATGGACAATAAAATGGGAGAAAATGGTCTTACTTGGTGTCCATGGTGGAGAGAAGAAAGACTATCTACCTCTTGGAGTGTTTTTGATGATCCCAATGGTCTTCTTATAACCAAGCTGTTGAAGGAGAATGCTAGTAAAATCAGTAACAAAAATGAGCAATTGAGTAAGAAATGATGGTGCAATAAGAAAATTTGAGTTCAAGTGAGTGTGCAAGTGGAGAGAGGAGGGAGTGAGCTGCTGGTTTTGTGAAAGAATAAATGAGGAAGAAGGGAGAAAAATGGCTTTTATAGTGCAGAATTTAGGGTTAGGTGGTGCTGGGCTCGAGCTGGTGCAGTGCAGTGTGCTGCGGCGCTGGGCCTGGAGCTGCTGGGCTCGGTACTGGGCACCGCGGTGCTGGGTCTGGAGCTTGTTGGGCTCGGTACTGGGCACCGCGGTGCTGGGCCTGGTATTGGGCACTGCGGTGCTGCTGAGGAGCACTGCGGCGCACACTGGTGCCCAAAAATTCTGGTTTTCCAAAAGAGAAATAAGTAAAGTTAAAAAAAGTAAATCTATAAATTTAAATTAAACAACAAAAAAAACCTAACAATTTGAGATTGAATAAAACATAATTAAAAACAAAATAAACAAATCAAAAGAAAAATAAATGAAAACGTACCTGTGTGGTAAAGTTAATGGAAACAGACCGGATCCATAAGTGGAATGTCTTCCACCTCTGGATCTGGCCTATTGATTAAGATCTTAAGGCACTGACCATTCACTTTAAAAATTCAACCATCCTTATTGTCCTCAATTTCCACCGCTCAATTCCTAAAAACACGTTTTACTATGAAATGGCCGGTCCATCTTGACCGAAGTTTTCCTGGATGCTTATGGAGTCTAGAATCGTACAAGAATACCCGATCATTGAGTCTAAATGTTTTCCTCAAAATGTTTTTATCATGGAATGCTTTCATCTTGGTCTTATAGATTCTAGAGTTCTCATAAGCATCGTTTCTTAATTCCTCTAACTCGGTCAGTTGATATTTCCTAATCTTACTCGCCTCTCCTATGTCAAAATTAAAAGACTTGATGGCCCAATAAGCTCTATGCTCGAGCTCCACGGGCAAGTGGCAAGGCTTTCCAAAAACAAGCCTATAAGGGGACATGCCTAAGGGTGTTTTAAAAGCAGTACGGTATGCCCAAAGTGCATCAACAAGTCTCGAAGACAAATCCTTGCGATCCGAGTTAACTGTTTTTTCTAGAATTTGTTTAATTTCTCTATTAGCGAGCTCTACTTGTCCACTAGCCTGAGGATGATAGGCAGTAGAAATTTTATGTAACACCCCATATTTTCGCATTAAAGCTTCAAAAGAACGGTTGCAAAAATGTGTACCTTGATCACTAATTATAGCACGTGGTGTACCAAATCGAGATAACACATTTTCGTTGAGAAATTTTTGATTACCGTCCTATTATCATTGTTTCGGCAAGCTGCGGCCTCTACTCACTTAGATACATAATCTATTGCCACAATGATGTATTGGTATCCAAAGGAAGGAGGAAAAGGTCCCAAAAAATTGATGCCCCAACAATCAAAAATTTCGATTACTAAAATAGGGTTTAGGGGCATCATATTTCGACAGGACACAGCTCCTAACTTTTGACACCTTTCACATGAGCGACAGTAGATGTTTGCATCTTTAAACAAGGAAGGCTAATAAAATCCACACTGCAAAATTTTTGTAGCGGTTTTTTTCATTGAAAAGTGGCCTCCACAAGCTTGTGAGTGACAAAAGTCTAAGACACTTGCAATCTCTTCATTAAGGATGCACCGTCTTAGAATTTGGTCAGGGAAATAATTGAAAAGATAGGGGTCATCCCAATAGAAATTACATACCTCGTATAAGAATTTCCTCTTGTCTTGAGCACATCAATCCATTGGTATCTCACCTGTAGCCAAATAATTTACTATGTGAGCAAACCATGGTAGAGAAGTAATGGATAGTAATTGCTCATATGGAAAATCGTCCTTGATTGGCATGTCATCACAAGTGTTTTCGAAAGTAAGTCTCGAAAGATGATCAGCCACTACATTTTCCATTCCTTTTTTGTCTTTGATGGTGATGTAGAATTCTTGTAGGAGGAGGATCCATCGGATCAGTCGTGCTTTAGCATCCTTCTTTGTAAGAAGGTACTTGAGTGCTGCATGATCTGTAAAAATAAGAATAGGGGAACCAATTAAATACCCACGAAATTTATCTACAGCAAAAACTACAGCTCGTAATTCTTTTTCAGTTGTAGAGTAATTCATTTGAGCACTATTTAAAGCTTTACTAGCATAGTAAATGACAAATGGTTTTCCCTCTCTTCGCTGTCTGAGAAAAGCACCTACAATGTAGTCACTAGCATCACACATGATTTCAAAAGGTAAGGTCCAATCCAGTGACTGCATTATAGGTGCGGAAGTAAGCTTACCGATCAGCATTTGGAACGCTTCTTGACAAGCTTTTGTCCATTCAAGGGGAGTGTCTTTAACTCGAAGGGCACATAGTGGTCTAGATATGTTTGAGAAATTTTGTATGAACCTCCTATAAAAACCAGTATGACCAAGAAAGGACCTCACATCCTTTATTGTCTTAGGTGTGGGCAATTTAGAGATTAATTCAATCTTAGATTGATCGATCTCTATTCCTTTAGAAGAGACAATATGCCCTAAGACAATGCCAGATGGTACCATGAAATGGCATTTTTCCCAATTTAAAACCAATTCTTTTTCCTCACAGCGAATTAATATTCTTTCTAAATTCATTAAGCATGCTTCAAATGAAGATCCAAAAACAGTTAGGTCATCCATAAAAACCTCCAAGCAACTTTCAATCATGTCACTAAAAATACTCATCATGCAGCGTTGAAAAGTAGCAGGAGCAATACATAATCCAAATGGCATTCTACGAAAAGCATAAGTGCCAAAAGGACAAGTAAAAGTGGTCTTTTCTTGGTCTTCTAATGCAATTTCTATTTGATAATAACCAGAATAACCATCTAGAAAATGGTAGAAGGGATGACCAGCTACACACTTAAGAATTTGATCAACAGTTTCAGCACTTCCTTTTAGGGACGACTTGTGTAGGACTTACCCATTTACTATCAGCTATAGGGTATATAATACCTACATCTAACAGTTTCAGCACTTCTTTTTTCACTACTTTTTTCATAGTGGGGTTAAACCTACGCTGAGGGTCTTTACGAGGACTAGCTCCTTCATCCAAATTTATTTTATGGGAACAGATTAGGGGACTAATTCCCTTTAAATCAGCCATACTCCAATTTAGGGCTGATTTGTGTGCATTCAAAGTTTGAAGTAGTTTCTCACGTTGGGTCTCAGATAATTTAGAAGAAATAATAACAGGAAAGGTATCACCTGGACCAAGAAAAGCATGCTTTTAACCCTTAGGTAGCGGCTTTATTTCAACCTTAGGTGCTTCCACACTTGAGGGGACCTGTGTCTTGCTTCTTTCGAGCAGCTCCTCAAACCTTGGTTGCCATGCCCGATTGCTATAATCCTAAGATTTGTCAAAAACAGCGCAAATATTAATCATATCAGTTTTATCATCAAATAAATCTATCTCAGAATTAACAAGAAAACTCTTAAGAGAATTATAATCATGATCTAAAGAAACTCCCTCATTGATGAGTGACTCAATCATGTAAAGCTGGTGGTTGTCGTCCTCATCTTCAGGCTGTTTTGCAACATTGAAAATATTCACTTCAAGTGTCATGTTGCCAAATGACAGCTTCATGAGTCCATTCCTACAATTTATTAGTGCATTCGCAGTAGCAAGAAAATGTCTACCCAAAATCAAAGGGATTTTAGAATTAGTGTCAACAGCAGAAGTAGTATCAAGAATTAAGAAATCAACAGAATAGTAGAATTTATCAATTTGAATCAAGATATCTTCTACCACACCCCGGGGTACTTTGACTGAACGGTTAGCCAATTGCAATACCACGCCGGTTGGTTTGATTTCTCCTAACCCTAGCTGTAAGTAAATGGAGAATGGCATCAGGTTTACACTAGCTCCTAAATCTAGCAAAGCTTGCCCTACTTCATGATTTTCAATGCTGCAAGTAATTGTAGGACAGCCTGGATCTTTGTATTTTAGGGGAATTCCTTACTCAATTAACGCACTAACTTGCTTAGTTAGGAATGCCATTTTCTTGACATGGTGTTTTCGCTTAATGGTGCATAAATCCTTGAGAACTTTTGCATAGGTAGGGACTTGTTTAATCACATGCAAAAGAAGAAGATTGAGTTTCGCTTGCCTTAAGTTCTCAAGGATTTCATTATTTATTTCCAGATTTTTTTTGGATTTTAAGGCTTGGGGGAATGGTGCCTTAACAGGATTTTTGGTCACTTTAGGGTCTTTAAGCAACACAACTTCACTATTACTTTGACTCTTTTCCACGTCCTCGGATTTATTCATTGGTGGGATGTGTAGTGATTTGCAACTTCTTGTACATGCCTAAGGCATTACATTGTTCCTCGTACAGCTCTCTCATGTCAATATATGTGGGGCAATCTTGAGCAGGATGATCAATCCCACCACACACAAAACATGTTTCTAAAGGTTCGACTTGATTAACCATGTGTGTTGGTTTTTTAGTTTTTAGTGCCTCTAACTCCCTAGTAAGCATCTTGACCTTGGCCTTAAGATTATCCTCTTCCCTAAGATGGTAGATTCCTCCACCACTAGGGTTTCCTATAGGTTGTAACCTATTTGTGCTTTAAGTAGCACTAGGTCCAGTCCATGTGTGAGCTTTTTCAGCAAGCTCATTGAGGTGCTCAAAAGCCTCATCAGGGTCTTTTTGCAGAAATTCACCATTGCACATCATCTCGATAAATTGTCACTCTCTATAGGTAAGACCCTCATAGAAATAGCTCACTAAGCGCCAATTTTCATACCCATGATGTGGACACATACTTAATAGCTCTTTAAATTTCTCCCAAGACTGATACAAAGTCTCGTTTTCTTTTTGTGCAAAGGTGGAGATTTGTCTTTTCAATACATTAGTTTTATGTTGAGGGAATTATTTGTTGAAAAAGACTTGGGTCATCTCATTCCATGACCCAATAAATCATGGTCTCAACGAGTATAACCAACTCTTAGCTTTGTCCTTCAAGGAGAAAGGAAAAAACTTAAGTCTCACGATATCATTGGTTACATCTTGACTATGGAAAGTCGCAACTACTTCCTCAAATTCTCTAATGTGCACATATGAGTTTTCATTTTCCAAGCCATGAAAAGTGGGGAGTAATTGTATCATCCCCGGTTTAAAGTCTTGACGGTGGGTGTTGGCTGGAAACATAATACACGATGGTGTGGCTGTCCGGCTAGGATGCAGGTAGTCTTTAAGTGTCCTAGCAACATGTTCATTAGGGTTTTCAACCATGTTATCAAAGTTTTCTAAATTTTCTGTGGGGTAAACACTAGAGTTCAATCTAGGTGAGGTTTCACTAACGGACGTGGAAGGGAAAGGTATCTGTCTAAGCATACACCAACTGATTTTTAAAAGAAATAAATAGAACATAACAAAATAAAGAAAAAAAATCAGAATTTAAAGGAAAAATAGTACCGTCTTTGTCTTAGAGTTGACAAATTTCCTTATGAGTAAGCGCGTCTCCCTGGCAACGGTGCCAAAATTTGATTACACCCAAAACAGTAACGCGATTGTTGTAGCACAACTTTGGCGTGTCGATTCCACAAGGAAACAAGTTAACTATAAAGAAAGAAGTAAACTTTAATATGAGACGATATAATAAGTAAAGAATCTAAAATTGATGATGAAGTAATTGTGTAGCTTTGTGAAATATAATAGAGAGGCAACAAGGATCCGGGAATCCTCCCTGGGTTTGTTGTCCTAATCCTAACTTGATTCAGTTGCTTTTATCTCGATTGTACGTTTCACATCCCAAACATGTAATCGGCAAATATTCAATGAGAACATGTGTAAACCCTAATATGATTGTAATGAAATACTTCTTATTTCTGATTCATGCATGTACGATCTATCCTAGAGGTTTATTAAGAAACGACAATATATCTTTGTTGACGATATTGCAGTAATGGACAAACCTAAAGGCTAGACTTACCGGACTCAATTATACCCAATAATCTCGACGTAAGAGAAGCATGACTAAAGTTATATCAAGAAAAAGATACAATCACCGGAATAGATAAAATCTTATAATTAGATAAAGAAGTAAATCATAACAATGTTTGACAATAAATTCTTATTACAACTGAACCAAATAAGGGTAGATAGGAACAACTACACCTAGAGATTCATCCCTTCGCCTTGCTTGGAAGTTAGTTAGCCATGTGGTTCATGGCTAAACTCTTTTGTGGATGAGAATTGCTATCTTCAACTTCTGGGTCTTTACTCACAGCCAAGATATCTTCTCTTAAACCCTAAGTGTCTTATTTATAGTATAAAAGACCAATGGTATTCTTTGGTTTAATCTAGTGTTTAAAAACCCTAATTAAAGTCTAACTCAGAGATATAAATACGTGTGCGCTGCGGTGCTGCTGGGGAGCACCTCGGCGCTAGGTGTAAGCTGGAATGGGCGACCTTCTGGACGCCGCGTTGCTGTTGAGGAGCACCGCGGTGCTGGCTGGTGGGTCAGAATGTGCATGTTTCTGGACGCCGCGGTGCTGCTGAGGAGCACCGCGGTGCTGGTCTTTTTGCTGATAATCTCCATGCTTTGCCTCTCCATAGCTATTCCTTTGCTTCGTCATGCATGTACCCTCGGTGCTTTTAAACAACGATCGCTTCTTTCTCTTCTTTGGACTCAAAACACCTGAAAATGTTCTTGAATAAGTTAGTAGTCCAATGAGATTACTTAAGAGTTATTAACACATAAGAGTGCAATAAAGACTGAGAAGAATCATAAAATGCTAACAATTAAACATCTTTGAGGTGCATTTTATGGCTCTTATCACAACCCCCAACTAGCTTATTGCTAGTCTCTAGCAATTCAAGTGGAAACAAGAGATGAGTTCCATGGTGGGAATCATAAACAAAGTAAAGCATTACTAGTGTTAACCAAGAGTAATTCACTTTTGTCTCAAACATTGCACACAACATACAACACAAAGAATCATTAAATTTCACCCAAATCCAAAGGTAATCTAAGCATCAATCTTAAAATCGTTATTAACTCTTAACATCCATCTTGCCACAATCTATTAAATTGAACACCTGGATGATTTTATGCATAACAATCATGAATACAAGTCTTGGCCTTTAAAAACATAAATTGCGTGACATTAATCACAAAAACAAGCTCTATAGGCTCACTTTTCGAATCACTCTCCACTATTTTAGAAAAATCACACTACATTGGATCAATAGGTCTTTACTAAGCTTGTAATGTTAGGCTAAAGTAAAGGTTAAGAAAGAACAGGAAGGATTCAACAAGTAAAAGAACTTAATCTCTTAGTTTTGAACACAACTCTTTAAGCATTGGATAACCTTACTTCAATACCCAACTCTTCCAACCATTTTTCGAGCATTTCTTTCAACAAATCACCATTTTTTTTTTCTTTCTTTCTTCTTTCTTTGCCATAATTCACATTTTTTTTTATTTTGGCACATAAGACCATTCACCTCCGTTTCATCAATTTTTTTTCTTTTCCACAACCCCAAACTTATCTTTTTTCATGTATTTGGGCTATGGTAGTAATTTTTTTTTTCTCATACTTTCATCCTTACTCCTCTTGAGTGCTTCTCAACAAATGTGTATACCTAAGTTCTTTTAAAAGAAAGGTAAGGATAAAATATTTTTAGGCTCATAAAGGTAGGTAAATGGGTTATTAAAAGAAACAAGGCTCAAATTCTTTTTCCAAAAAAAGGCTCAAATGGGTGACTAGTGATAAATATAGCAATGTTAAGTTTGGAAGGCTCAAATAGTTCAAAAATGGCCTATATCATATCCTAAATAGTGTGCATTCTAGGAATTTGCCTCAAGTGATTATCAAATAAGTTCTAGAGCTTGTCGAGACCGCAAAAGTATTCACAAAACAATCACACATAAAACTTCTCTAGATGCTTTAGATTAATCATACAATCTTACCACAGACTAGAGTCTCAAACCAAGTGAAGATTGATACTTAAATTAATTTCAAACTGAAGCAGCATTTAACTACTTCTAGATGTTGTATGTTATCTCAATTAAGCTTATATCATTGACATGTGAATTACATCCAAGGCAAACACAAATCATGCTTAAAAGGTAAGGGAAGGTAACACCGAACAATTTTAAAGAAATACGTTTCCTCCACTCCCAACTTAAAACTAGCATTGTCCTCAATGTTTAAAGAGAAAGTAGAGAAAACTCCCTTTTTTTTTGTAAACACGAGTGCACAGGTGCTAGAAAATGTGTACTGCTGGGTGAAGTTCTTGCCATTCCTCTTGCTGAAATTCCAATCTACAACATAGAACAAGACAACAAAAAGAAAACAACTTTGGTGTGCCCTTGGGATTCCCACCATCTATTAGGTTAGTACAGGAAATAAAAATAAACAAAATAAACAAACAAAACAAACAAAAAGAAACAAACGAAACAAAGAACTTAAAACTAATCCTCTAAATTCTCTTCATCCTCTTCATTTTCTTCACTCTCCTCATCTTCTTCATTCTCTTCACCTTCCTCAGGAGTTATATCAAAAAATGAACCTGGATAGGGTGGCATAGTAGGGAAGTGTCCATAGTACAACCAGAAGCGGAGGCAAGGTGGTGGCACATTTGACCAAAAGAAGAGTAGACTCCGGCTTGAAAATCGGCCTGTTGGGCCAAGAATCTGTTTTGCCGAGCCAATATTTTGTCTTGACGATCTAACCTATTAAGCAACAATTTTTTATGCTCGTCAAAACGACTCTCTAAACACTCAAAGCGCTCGACGATAGTGAGAGGCCTAGAGGAAGAAGGACGGCCAGCAGAGGCTGCTCCTTCTCCCGGAATGGGCCGCCTTGAAGCTTGAATCTGTGCTAGCAAGCTATCATCAATGGGACTTTTGGGTTCCTGGGCCTCCTCATCAGGGTTGTATTGGACTCCGGCTCAGATGCACAATTAGGTTATCAAAGAAGGAAAATATAATCCGAGCTTTTGTCTAATAGTGTGGTTGATTGAATCATGTATGACTTAGCTGACATCAATAGTCATTCCCATTAAAATTGCATAGACTAACATAGCTCGCTCAATAGTTAAGGCACTAAAATGTAAAACAGGCATCATCTGGTGACATATAAAATATTGCCAAGCCCTAGCCGTGACATTGAGAGAAGTACTAGGAAAAGTGACAGGGAGATCACCCGTTATTTTCCATGTAGTACCCGGAATACAAAGAGTATGGCAAATCTCGTCATAATTGATGGTAGACACATATAAGTTATACTCACTATGCCTAATGTCAGGTAATCCATAGAAGTTATTAATGGATGTGCTACTAAAAGAGACTAGTCGTCATCTCACTCTTACTTCACTATTCCGATGCTCGGGTGCATTGGCATAAAATTCTCTAACCAAATTTGGGAGGGAGTGAGAGGGTTGTTGTGTAAATGTGTCCCAATTCCTATCGAGAATCATTCTAAATAAGGTTGGATTTCCCCTCTCGGTAATGTTGAATCCTCTTTCGGGAATGGGCTTTCGATTGTGCAACATACTAATATATCTCTCACATGCTGCTAAACTCACAAATTTGGTCTCATCGTATTCTTTCTGTGGTCTCCCCCTAGGTCTCTTAGTCTTAGGTGCCATGGAAACAAATATTTTAAAGTAATAGATTTTAGGCAAAGAACAATCACTAATAAGCACAAATGGACAATAAAATGGGAGAAAGTGGTCTTACTTGGTGTCTATGGTGGAGAGAAGAAAGACTATCTACCTATTGGAGTGTTTTTGATGATCCAAATGGTCTTCTTGTAACCAAGCTGTTGAAGGAGAATGCTAGTAAAATCAGCAACAAAAATGAGCAATTGAGTAAGAAATGATGGTGCAATAAGAAAATTTGAGTTTAAGCGAGTGTGCAAGTGGAGAGAGGAGAGAGTGAGCTACTAGTTTTGTGAAAGAAGAAATGAGGAAGAAGGGGGAAAATGGTTTTTATAGTGCAGAATTTAGGGTTAGGTGGTGCTGGGCTCCGGCTGGTGCTGTGCAGTGTGCTGCGGCGCTGGGCCTGGCTCTGCTGGGCTCGGTACTGGGCACCTCGGTGCTGGGTCTGGCACTGCAGTGCTGGGCCTGGCACTTACTGGGCTCGGGACTGGGCATCGCGGTGCTGGACCTGGTACTGGGCACCGCGGTGCTGCTGAGGAGCACCGTGGCGCACACTAGTGCCCAAAAATTCTGGTTTTCCAAAAGAGAAATAAAGTAAAGTTAAAAAAAGTAAATCTAAAAATTTAAATTAAAAAATAAAAAAAAACTAACAATTTGAGATTGAATAAAATGTAATTAAAAACAAAATAAACAAATCAAAAGAAAAATAAATGAAAACATACTTGTGTGGTAAAGTAAATGGAAATAGACCGGATCCATAAATGGAATGTCTTCCACCTCTGGATCTGGCCTATTGATTAAGATCTTAAGGCACTAACCATTCACTTTAAAAATTCGACCGTCCTTATTGTCCTCAATTTCCATTGCTCCATTCCCAAAAACATGTTTTACTATGAAAGGACCGGTCCATCTTGACCGAAGTTTTCCTGGATGCTTATAGAGTCTAGAATCGTACAAGAACACCTGATCGTTGAGTCTAAATGTTTTCCTCAAAATGTTTTTATCGTGGAATGCTTTCATCTTGGTCTTATAGATTCTAGAGTTCTCATAAGCATCGTTTCTTAATTCCTCTAACTCGGTCAGTTGATATTTTCTAATCTTACGCGCCTCTCCTATGTCAAAATTAAAAGACTTGATCGCCCAATAAGCTCTATGCTCGAGCTCCACGGGTAAGTGGCAAGGCTTTCCAAAAACAAGCCTATAAGGGGACATGCCTAAGGGTGTTTTAAAAGCAGTACGGTATGCCCAAAGTGCATCAACAAATCTCGAAGACCAATCCTTGCGATCCGGGTTAGCCGTTTTTTCTAGAATTTGTTTAATTTCCCTATTAGCGAGCTCTACTTGTCCACTAGCCTAAGGATGATAGGCAGTAGAAATTTTATGTAATACCCCATATTTTCGCATTAAAGCTTCAAAAGAACGATTGCAAAAATATCTACCTTGATCACTAATTATAGCACTTGGTGTACCAAATCGAGATAACACATTTTCTTTGAGAAATTTGATTATCGTTCTATTATCATTGTTCGGAAAGCTGCGGCCTCTACCCACTTAGATACATAATCTATTGCCACAATGATGTATTGGTATCCAAAGGAAGGAGGAAAGGGAAAAAATCGATGCCCCAACAATCAAAAATTTCGATTACTAAAATAGGGTTTAGGGGCATCATATTTCGACGGGACACAGCTCCTAAATTTTGACACCTTTCACATGAGCGACAGTAGGTGTTTGCATCTTTAAACAACGAAGGCCAATAAAGTCCACACTGTAAAATTTTTGCAGCAGTTTTTTTCATTGAAAAGTGGCATCCACAAGCTTGTGAGTGACAAAAGTCTAAGATACTTGCAATCTCTTCATTAGGGATGCACCGTCTTAGAATTTGGTCAGGGAAATACCTGAAAAGATAGGAGTCATCCCAATAGAAATTATGTACCTTGTATAAGAATTTTCTCTTGTCTTGAGCACACCAATCCATTGGTTTCTCACCTGTAGCCAAATAATTAACTATGTGAGCAAACCATGGTAGAGAAGTAATGGATAGTAATTGCTCATCTGGAAAATCATCCTTGATTGGCATGTCATCATAAGTGTCCTCGAAAGTAAGTCTTGAAAGATGATCAACCACTACATTTTCCACTCCCTTTTTGTCTTTGATGGTGATGTCAAATTCTTGTAGGAGGATGATCCATCGGATTAGTCGTGCTTTAGCATCCTTCTTTGTAAGAAGGTACTTGATTGTTGCATGATCTATAAAAATAAGAATAAGGGAACCAATTAAATACCCACGAAATTTATCTAAAGCAAAAACTACAGCTAGTAATTCTTTTTCAATTGTAGAGTAATTCATTTGAGAACTATTTAAAGCTTTACTAGCATAGTAAATGACAAATGGTTTTCCCTCTCTTCACTGTCCGAGAACAGCACCTACAGCGTAGTCACTAGCATCACACATGATTTCAAAAGGCAAGGTCAAATCCGGTGACTGCATTTTAGGTGTGGAAGTAAGCTTACCGATCAAAATTTGGAACGCTTCTTGACAAGCTTCTGTCCATCCAAGGGGAGTGTCTTTAACTAGGAGGGCACATAGTGGTCTAGATATGTTTGAGAAATTTTGTATGAACCTCCTATAAAAACTAGCATGACCAAGGAAAGACCTCACATCCTATATTGTCTTAGGTGTGGGCAATTTAGAGATTAATTTAATCTTAGATTGATCGACCTCTATTCCTTTAGAAGAGACAATATGCCCTAAGATAATGCCGGATGGTACCATGAAATGGCATTTTTCCGAATTTAAATCAGCCATACTCCAACCTAGGGCTGATTTGTGTGCATTCAAAGTTTGAAGTAGTTTCTCACCTTGGGTCTCAGATAATTCAGTAGAAATAATAACAGGAAAGGTATCACCTGGACCAAGAAAAGCATGCTTTAAACCCTTAGGTAGCGGCTTTAGTTCAACCTTAGGTGCTTCCACACTTGAGGGGACCTGTGTCTTGCTTATTTCGGGCAGCTCCTCAAACCTTGGTTGCCATGCCCGATTGCTATAATCCTAAGATTTGTCGAAAACAGCGTTAATATTAATCATATCAGTTTTATCATCAAATAAATCTATCTCAAAATTAACAAGAAATCTCTTAAGAGAATTATAATCATGATCTAAATAAACTCCCTCATTGACGAGTGACTCAATCATTTAAAGCTGGTGGTTGTCGTCCTCATCTTCTGGCTGTTTTGCAACATTGAAAATATTCACTTTAAGGGTCATGTTGCCAAAGGACAGCTTCATGAGTCCATTCCTACAATTTATTAGTGCATTCGCAGTAGCAAGAAAAGATCTACCCAAAATCAAAGGGATTTTAGAGATAGTGTCAATAATAGAAGTAGTATCAAGAATTAAGAAATCTACAGAATAGTAGAATTTATCAATTTGAATCAAGACATCTTCTGCAACACCCCGGGGTACTTTGACTGAACGGTTAGCCAATTGCAATACCACGACGGTTGGTTTGATTTCTCCTAACCCTAGCTGTAAGTAAATGGAGAATGGCATCAGGTTTACACTAGCTCCTAAATCTAGCAAAGCTTGTCCTACCTCATGATTTCCAATGCTGCAAGTAATGGTAGGATAGCCTGGATCTTTTTATTTTGGGGGAATTCCTTGCTCAATTAATGCACTAACTTGCTCAGTTAGGAATGTTGTTTTCTTGACATGGTGTTTCCTCTTAATGGTGCATAAATCCTTGAGAACTTTTGCATAGGTAAGGACTTGTTTAATCACATGCAAAAGAGGAAGATTGAGTTTCACTTGCCTTAAGTTCTCAAGGATTTTATTATTTATTTCCAGATTTTTTTTTGGATTTTAAGGCTTGAGGGAATGGTGCCTTAACAGGATTTTTGGTCACTCTAGGGTCTTTAAGCAACTCGACTTCACTATTAGTTTAACTCTTTTCCATGTCCTCGGATTTATTTATTGGTGGGATGTATAGTGACTTGCCACTTCTTGTACATGCCTAAGGCATTACATTGTTCCTCATACAGCCCTCTTATGTCAATATATGTGGGGCAATCTTGAGCAGGATGATCAATCTCACCACACACAAAACATGTTTCTAAAGGTTCGACTTAATTAACCATGTGTGTTGTTTTTTAGTTTTCAGTGCCTCTAACTCCCTAGTAAGCATCTTGACCTTAGCCTTAAGATTATCCTCTTCCCTAAGATGGTAGATTCTTCCACCACTAGGGTTTCCTATAGGTCGTGACCTATTTGTGCTTTTAGTAGCACTAGGTCCAGTCCATGTGTGAGCTTTTTCAGCAAGCTCATTGAGGTACTCAAAAGCCTCATCAGGGTCTTTTTGCAGAAATTCACCATTGCACATCATCTCGATAAATTGTCGCTCTCTATAGGTAAGACCCTCATAGAAATAGCTCACTAAGCACCAATTTTCGTACCCATGATGTGGACACATACTTAACAGCTCTTTAAATTTCTCCCAAAACTGATACAAAGTCTCGTTTTCCTTTTGTGCAAAGGTGGAGACTTGTCTTTTTAATGCATTAGTTTTATGTTTAAAGAAGTATTTGTTGAAAAAGACTTGGGTCATCTCATTCCATGACCCAATAGATCATGGTCTCAATATTATAACCAACTCTTAGCTTTATCCTTTAAGGAGAAAGGAAAAAACTTGAGTCTCATGATATCATTGGTTACATCTTGACTATAGAAAGTCGCAACTACTTCCTCAAATTCTCTAATGTGCACATATGGGTTTTCCTTTTCCAAGCCATGAAAAGTGGGGAGTAATTGTATCATCCCCGGTTTAAAGTCTTGATGGTGGATGTTGGCTGGAAACATAATACACGATGGTGTGGCTGTCCGGCTAGGATGCAGGTAGTCTTTAAGTGTCCTAGCAACATGTTCATTAGGGTTTTCAACCATGTTATCAAAGTTTTCTAAATTTTCTGTGGGGTAAACACTAGACTTCGATCTAAGCGAGGTTTCACTAATGGACGTGGAAGGGAAAGGTATCTCTATCTCGGGTCCCTTAATGAATCTCCCTCGCGAATCTCTCTGTCTAAGCATACACCAACTGATTTTTAAAAGAAATAAATAGAACCGAACAAAATAAAGAAAAAAATCAGAGTATAAAGGAAAGATAGTACCGTCTTTGTCTTAGAGTTGACAAACTTCCTTATGAGTAAGTGTATCTCCCCGGCAACGGCGCCAAAATTTGATTACGTCCAAAACAGTAACGTAATTGTTGTAGCACGGCTTTGGGGTGTCGATTCCATAGGGAAACAAATTAACTATAAAGAAAGATGTAAACTTTAATATGAGACGATATAATAAGTAAAGAATCTAAAATTGATGATGAAGTAATTGTGTTGCTTTGTGAAATATAATAGAGAGGCAACAAGGATCCGGGAATCCTCCCTGGGTTCGTTGTCCTAATCCTAACTTGATTCAGTTGCTTTTATCTCGATTGCACGTTTTACATCCCAAACATACAATCGGCAAATATTCAATGAGAACATGTGTAAACCCTAATATGATTGTAATGAAATACTTCTTATTTCTGATTCATGCATGTACGATCTATCCTAGAGGTTTATCAAGAAACGACAATATATCTTTGTTGACGATATTACAGTAATGGACAAACCTAAAGGCTAGACTTACCGGACTCAATTATACCCAATAATCTCGACATAAGAGAAGTATGACTAAAGTTATATCAAGGAAAAGATACAATCACTAGAATAGATAAAATCTTATAATTAGATAAAGAAGTAAATCATAACAATGTTTGACAATAAATTCTTATTAAAACTGAACCAAATAAGGATAGATAGGAACAACTACACCTAGGGATTCATCCCTTCGCCTTGCTTGGAAGTTAGTTAGCCATGTGGTTCATGGCTAAACTCTTTTGTGGATGAGAGTTGCTGTCTTCAACTTCTAGGTCTTTGCTCACAGCCAAGATGTCTTCTCTTAAACCCTAAGTGTCTTATTTATAGTACAAAAGACCAAGGGTATTCTTGGGTTTAATCTGGTGTTTAAAAACCCTAATTAAAGTCTAACTTGGAGATGTAAATACGTGTGTGCGTTACAGTGCTGCTAGGGAGCACCTCGGCACTAAGCATAAGCTGGAATGGGCGACCTTCTGGGCGCCGCGGTGCTGTTGAGGAGCACCGCGGTGCTGGTTGGTGGGTAAGAATATGCATGTTTCTGGACACCGCGGTGCTGCTGAGGAGCACTGCGGTGCTGGCCTTTTTACTAATAATCTCCATGCTTTGCCTCTTCATAGCTATTCCTTTGCTTCGTCGTGCATGGACCCTCGATGCTTTTAAACAAAGATCGCTTCTTTCTCTTCTTTGGACTCAAAACACCTGAAAATGTGCTTGAATAAGTTAGTAGTCCAATGAGATTACTTAAGAGTTATCAACACATAAGAGTACAATAAAGACCGAGAATAATCATAAAATTCTAACAATTAAACATCTTTGAGGTGCATTTTATGGCTCTTATCAATACCCAGTCACCTACTTGAAACTCAAAAGGTCTTCTTTTATTATCAGTATAGCTATTTGGTCTAATTTGTGCTACTTTACGGTTCTCTTTTACCAATTTGATCTTCTTAGTTGTTAACTTAATAATTTATGGACCAAATATATTTCTTTCTCCCACTTCTTCCCAACATATAGGAGTTCTACACCTCCTTCCATACAATGTCTCAATCGGTGCCATGCCAATACTAGTTTGATACTGATTATTATAAACAACTTCAATCGATAGCATATAAGCATCCGAACTTAATGAGAACTCATCTCATTTGCCCTTAACATATCTTTTAGTACTCTAAAAATTCTTTCTGTCTGAGCATAAAAAAATTGTTTTAAATTGCAACTGTGTACTCATGACTTTTTGAAAGTCTCTCCAAAACAAAGATGTAAATTTAGTGTCTCTAAAGCATTTTACTATGGATGACTGTACAACCATATTCGTTAATCATGATTGTCTATCACTGATATTCAATTTAATTCTTATCTCTCTAAATCGATCATCAATTTCATATCAAGTCTCCCAATAACAGTTAACTTTCTTGTAAACTTTCTACTCAATGCATCAGCCATCACCGTCATCTTTTTATGGATCATAGGGAATTGTAAAATCATAGTCACAAACCACTCCATCCACCATCTTTGCCTCAAATTCAACTCTCTCTGGTTGGGTAAGTATGTCAAACTCTTATGACCCATGAATATCTCACAAGTGGCTCCATACAGATGATGTCTCCAATCTTTAAAGTAAACACTATAGCAGCCAACTCTAAGTCATGAGTAAGGTAATTTCTATCATGAATCTTTAATTAACTAGAAGTATGGGTCACAGCTTTCCTATGTTACACATATCTCAATCATTGATGTGACGCATCACTACACACCACAAATCCTTCATCACCATAAGGAAACGCCAATACTGGAGCTGTAGTCAAATTTTCCTTTAGAAATTGAAATTTTTTTCTCACACTTCCCTTTCCATACAAATCTCACCTCTTTCTTGGTCAGTCTATTCAACAGTATTATAATAATAGAAAATTTTTGAAAGAATCTTCTATAATAACCATCTAACCCCAAGAAGATTCTAATCTCAGTTACATTAGCTGGTCTCTCCCAACTTAACATTGCCTCTACCTTTTATGGATTAACAAGTTCCAAGAAAGTTATTTCATTCAGCTAATACTCACACTTAGAGAACTTTACATATAATTTCTCCCTCCTCAGAATATCCAACACACTATCTAATGTTTCACATGTTGTTCTTCCTTCTTAGATTACACCAAGATGTTATCGAAGAACACGACCACAAGATTATCAAGAAATGGTTCAGACATTTTATTCATCAAGTCGATGAATGTTTCTGGAACATTAGTCAATCTAAATGACATCACAAGAAACTTATGACCATAACATGTTCTAAAAACAGTCTTAGGCACGTCTCTCTTCTTTATCCTTAACTGGTGATAACTTGATCTCAGGTTTATCTTATAAAACATTCTCACTCCTTAAAACTGCTCAAGCAATTCATTTATCCTGGGTAAACGATATTTGTTCTTATTCAACTATCTATAGTTTATACACACTCTTATCGTTCCATCTTCCTTCTTTACGAACAACACATGGGATCCCCAAATACATTAGGTCCGATAAATTATTTATCCAAAAATTCTTAAAATGGTACGTTCAACTCTTTTAATTCAGCTGGCATCATTCTATAGGGTGCTATAGATATGTGTGTTGAACTCAAAATCACATCTATAGGAAAATTAAATCTCCTTACTGGGAGACAATCTGGACAACTCTTCACGAAATACATCATGAAAATCTTTCACTACCAAGATTTCTTCTAACTTATTATTTTCTTTTTTAAAATCAATTATGTATGCCAAATACTTCTCACAACCCTTCTTCAACTATTTACTGGCAGTCAGAGTAAAATAAGATAGTTCGAGAGTATTTTATGTTCTCTCTGAAAGTTACACTCCTCATGTCTATATCTAGAACACTACCTTTTTTCTAAAACAATCAACCCAAGCGTAATACGTCGACAACCAATTCATTCTCAAAATTATATTATATTCAAAGATAATAAATCAGCTTTAGATTCTCTATCACTGATACAAATCACACAACTTTTGTAAACATTTATGATTATCACTCTATCTCTAGTGAGAATTTCAACAAAAATATTTTGCATCAAAGTACTAATACATACTTTAATAGACTTCATATGAATACTGGATGTAAAAAATGGGTTGCACTAAGATCAACCAACATTGATATGTCCGCCTTTTCTATATACAAAGCACCTCAAATTAGAACAATTATAGGATAAATATCTTATCTAAATATATCTATAACAAACTTTTGTCTCTCAATCATACATCAGATTACCACTTCCCCTTAGTGGCATACTTACTTCCTTTGCCATGACTCCTAGTTCCCATAACCTGTCTCCCAAATCTAGGGGTCCCACTAATAGTATTCTAAGCTACAGAAGTAACAAATCTTGTTTACCTCTGACTCCGTACTTCAGTTCCCTGTGACAATGAACGCCTCCTCTGGGTGGTCTCCCACCCTGTACACTCATATTGGTACCATCTCTAAGTTCCTCAAATCTAGACCTCTTCCACCGATTCCTCCGACCTTTAATTTCCATCACATCCTTATCAATCTGAAGTGTTATATTCACTAATATGACATAATTCACATGCCTCATGTAAGATAGTTTTAATCAAATCTTAAAACATAGTTCATCTATGAACCTCTTATACTTCTTCTCCTCTAGGTCTACCATTTTCAGTACAACCATTGACAAGACCACAAATCTACTATCATACTAAGCCACAGTCAATCCATTTGCCTCAAATAAATAAAACCTCTATCTTGTTGGCCTCTAAAGGTCTAAGGAAAGTATTTATCAAGGAAAACCTCCTTAAACCTATTCCAGGTTAAAAGTCTATCAATATCTACACTTACCCTAGGAAGAATATCCTCCCACCATTCTAAGGCCTCTCTCTCTAACTTGAACATAGCAAAGACGGCCCTCTGCTTGACAGTCATTGGTAAAATACCAAATAAATCTCTCTACATGTTTCTCCCAAAACTCAAGCTTAGAAGGATTTATAGATCCTTTTAAACAACAAAGTAGTCAACTTAACAATCCGTATGCATCTCATGCATAAACTCACTTTTCCCCATTTTTAAACGTCTATCATTACTGGATTAAAACCTGAAGCACTGCTCTAGCCTGTTCATCAAGTCTATGCTATAAGCTATCAACTCTATCATCAGTTACATTGATTTTCTCAAGAGCTAGCTCATCTCTTTCAACTTCAGATTCTCTCACGCCTTTACCAATATCAATTATACTATCAACACGTTCCCTTCTAGGAACCACAGATTCAGACTCAACCTTAACTTGTGAAAAATATTGGGGGCCTACCACGCTCACTCAAATTAATAACTCTAACTCTAGCTCTAGCACGTCCACGTGTCATCCTCAGACTATTAAAATATAATTTATTTTAATCTTCCACTTTCTTACTTTTTATACAGTCTATAGGACCATAACGACCCATTCCGGGTTAACCATTCTCGAGACGATGTCATCACACTTTCAAAATCCCAGCACGACACATATATACAACCATAAAAATAATACTAACATAAATTTTTACATCAAACCTCAACCCTCAACAGGGAAGATACATCAATATGATATTAACTTAAACATAATATACAACGTAAAATGCATGAATATTTACAAATAAATTTTTATTTTATTTTCTCATTAGTTTGAAGATGTTGACACGTACATGGTTTACAAAAAATGATTTCGTCTGAACCTCAACTCACCAAACTATTTGTCCTGCCTGCTTCCTGAAATCATTGTACAATGAGGGGTGAGCTTTACAAGCTCATGGAATTAAATTTACTAGAAGTATTCAAATTGCATAAATAGCCCTTTAATTTTTAATCATTTATTTCTCATATGACTGGATAATGGCATATAGTATAATATTTAAATAGTTCCTATCATATCATACTTCTATGACTTTTTTTCACTTTAACTGTCTCTCTGCAAGACTCATTTATCTATAAATAAATGCATAACATCAACAACATTTAGTAAAAATATCAACATGTAAAACAGATACAATGTATGAATTATTATTATGGGAACATCTTCCCACATGTCGACATGTTTTTATTATCTTAGACTGGCCCTCTCCCTGTTCTTTTATTTCCAGCATATACCGGCTGCCATGGTATTTCATTTATTTCCAACATATACAAGCTGTCACGGTGTCCCTTTTATTTCCAGCATATACCGGCTGTTACAGTGTCCCTTTTATTTCCAGCATATACCGGCTGTCACAGTTTTTCAATTAGACTGGCCCCCTCCCGGTTCTTTCGGTTCTTTTATTTAATGCACATGCATATGAACAATGATATGAAATATGCATATGAACAGTAATATAAAAACAACATGAATTCAAAATATTTAAATTAGCTATCCGGTCTTTCCTCAACTTTCTTTTGATAAATTTCACTAATATCTTCTCCTCATATATCACATCAATTTATTAACCAAAACTCGTCAAGAATTTTATTCATCACCATCATTATTAAATTGACTCGTTATTCTAATAATATTTCTTTTCACATAATAATTTTTTACATATCCAATATTCATATCATACCTATCAACCAAATTTTTATCTATCACAAAATCATAAGCTAATAATTTATTTTATTATTATCACTAGATAGTTTGTTTTTATTTAGATTACTTAAAGTAAATCTAACTCACCACGTAGCACTTAAAGCTACCCGTGGATCACCTCCTTGCCTTTCACGTTCCTCTCAAAAATTTTCCCCGGTTGCTGATTGTCAACACTTGACATAATATTTATATTCACTTTCTAATTTATTCTTAAATTCTTCATAAACCACACCCTTTGAAAATTCTCACTTTGAATTCTGGGAAATTTTATGTATGCTAAAAATTCAAAAATAAACATTACATTATTACCTTCTGTTTTTCTGATAGCTTTTCGCGACTCTCTATAAAAATTCTCCCGTAAATCCCTTCAAAATTTTGCTCTTTCAACCTTTCTTTGGGTCCCCAAGTGTTTAAAGAAAATGAGCGATTGAAGAAAATACTAAACAAAATCGGTAAGTATAATTTAACATTTACACACTATAAGTATATATATATATATATATACAAAAGTTTCAAACCATTACTCGACAACATCACTTCTCATATTTTGCCATGAAATGGCTACCTGTATAACATGCACCATTTGCCTTTTAACTTGGCAGTAGGTGGCAACACCTGCTGCCACTTTTTTTTTTTCATTTTTTTAAGAAAGAAAAAATATTTTCTTTTTCTTTTTCTTTTTCCTTCTTTTCATACTAGACACGTCTAGATTTTTTTTTCTTTTCATTTCTTTTTCTTTGTAACTACGCCCCACGCATCCAGTTTTTTTTCTTTTCAATAGAATTATTTTATTCAATACTAAATCCTTCGCGTAAATATATTATTTTAATTTCATGTCATATTTATTAAATTACTTCTTTACCCTTACTTTACGATTAGGAGTATTACACCCTCCTACTGTGATGAGGACACGGCTAACAAATGGTATCTTCCTATTCAAGTTCCAATTGGACCGGTTACAAAGGCTCGAGCTAAAAGGTTCAAGGAAACTCTCAATGGGCCGATTCAACACGTTTGGGCTAAGAACTATCTTTGGGGGCCCAAGGATAATACTATATGTGATCTACAAGGATGAGTTTCCATAATTCAAACTTTGGAATAATCTTGCAAATCTTAGTTTCCCAAAATTGGAGACTTACTCATTTTGGTTGGCTCATCAAGGAAAATGGCTTACTGCAAATTTTACTTATTAACTTTTTTTTAATTGTTTCCTTATTAATTTAATTGTTGAATTAAAAGGCTTGCATGCCAAGTTAGATACTTTCCTTATTTGGATTTTAGGTTACCAGAATTCTATTTAGGTTTATTTCCTATTTCTTAGTTTTTCTTTTTCTAATTGGTTACGAATTCTCATGTATTTAAATAGCCATTGGCTTTTTAGAATAAAACAATTCAGATTTCATTCATACTTTTGGAGAGAAAATTCTCTTTGGTTCTTTTAGAACGTCTGAACTTATCGGAGTTTCTGTGACGTTTATCTTCGACTTATCAATCAATCCTTCCATAATTGATTGTGATATCTTCATTATACCAAGGTTCTTGCTTTAATATAAGCAATGGGTCATGGTCTCAGTCTTCATTATACCAAGGTTCTTGCTTTAATATAAGCAACGGGTCGCGGTCTCACATAAATCTGCTTCTAGATGATCTTGGAAGTCTTCCTGATCCATCAATTTCTTAGTTCTTGGCGTGGATCATATCAGTTGGTATCAGAGTCTTCTAGTTGCAGGTTTGCTTATCTTTTGTTTTGGTTCATAAAAAACAAAATAAAAAAAATGTGAAAAAAATTGAAATTCAAAAAAAGAAAGAAGAACGAATTTCCAGTTTAGAAAAAAAAATGTGAAAAAAAGGTGTGTGATATTTAGATTCAATCCTTTCAATTCTTGTTTCACATCTTTGTTTCCTTGAATTCTAGCATTTAAATTCGAATTTCTTTGTGAGTTACTGGTGAATTGTTGCTGGAAACTTTGATACTTGTTTGGCTAGTTTGAAAATAACCTATAGAGGATTATTACGAGTGGAAAAAGGCAAGAGTGGTGAGCACATAAGAGGGTAAAAGCCAATCTGATTTTTGTGTAAAAACACGAGTGAAATTGAGTGACTCATTCTTTGAGTGAAACACGTGAGGGAGTGTGTGAGGTCCTTTTGTTCTTTTTTTTTTCTCTAACTTTGTTTTTGCAGCAAACATGTCAGACAACAAGAACAAAAATAATTTCGGAGATACATCGGGAAAGGGTGATCCGAAGTTGCTCATGGAGGCTTTAATGGGTGAGATGAGGAGAGTATTGAGAATGGAGATGGAACAGGTTGATGAGCGAATAGATTGGGTAGAGAATGCACACGTAGGGCAGCAACAAAATGCTCCTAATATATGTAGGAGGGAAAGAGTTCAACCTAGGGGAGAGAGAGTTAAAGATGAGGAATACACTGTCCAAGGAGAATTGTTGGTTGCAAGGAGAGCTCAAAGTGTGCAAATCAAAGAAGATGACGAAGTATAGCAAGAAAACATCTTTCATACTAGATGCCACATGCAAAACAAGGTATGTAGTGCGATTATTGATGGAGGTAGTTGTACTAATGTTGCTAAAACTACAATGGTTTAGAAATTAGGGCTGCCAACAATTAAACATCCTCGGCCTTACAAGTTGCAATGGCTCAATGATAGTGGTGAAGTGAGGGTGAACAAATAGGTGTTAGTTTCCTTCCGTATTAGAAAATATGAAGATGAAGTTTTGTGTGATGTAGTTCCAATGCAAGCTGGACACATGTTACTAGGCTGGCCATGGCAATTCGATCGGTGTGTTAAGCATGATGGCTTCACCAACAAATATTCGTTTGTAACAAATCAAAGAACAATCACTCTAATTCTTTTAACACCAAAGCAAGTTTATGAAGATCAAGTGAGGTTACAAAGAGAGAGTGAGAAAAAGAGAACGAATGAAAATCAGAAAGAAAAAATGAGAGAGGCCGAAAAAATTGAGAGAGAAAATAAGAGAGTTGATTCGGCCCTTGAGAGAAAAACAAATTTCTATGCAAGAACAAGTGAAGTAAAAAGAGCGATGATTTTAAATCAGCCAATGATTGTACTTTTGTACAAAGAGGCGTTAAACATTAACCAATTTGACTCATCTTTGCCTAGTTCTATTGTTTCTCTTTTATAGGAGTTTAATGATATATTTCCTGAGGAGATTCCACATGGCTTACCTCCTATTCGAGGAATTGAATATTAAACTGATTTCGTGCCCAGTACTACAATTCCAAACCGACCAGCCTATCAAAGCAATCCCGATGAGACAAAAGAGCTACAAAGGCAGGTTAGTAAATTGATGGAAACGGGGTACGTAAGAGAAAGCATTAGTCCATGCACTGTTCCAGTGAATTTGGTTCCTAAAAAGGATGGGACATGGAGAATGTACGTTGATTGTCGAGCAGTCAACAATATAACGGTAAAGTATCGACATCTTATTCCTCGTTTAGATGATATGCTAGATGAACTGCATGGTGCATGTGTATTCTCTAAAATTGATTTAAAAAGTGGATATCATCAAATAAGAATAAAAGAGGGTGATGAATGGAAAACTGCTTTTAAAACAAAATATGGTTTATATGAGTGGTTAGTTATGCCATTTGAACTAACAAATGCACCAAGTACCTTCATGTTTTGTGAGCTTTTATAAACAAATTCGTAGTTGTTTATTTTGATGATATTCTCATTTATAGCACAAACTTAGATGATTATGTTGTGAATTTAAAATCAGTTTTGGATGTGCTTAGAAAAGAGAAGTTGTTTGCTAACTTGAAGAAGTGCACTTTTTGCACCGATAAGCTTATGTTTCTTGGTTTTGTTGTGAGTGCACAAGGAATATAGGTTAATTAAGAGAAGATTCGTGCGATTAAAGAGTAAGAGAAGGCATTCCAATTGATCAAAGGTCACCGACAGCTGATTTTTCAACCCGGATATTGGGTTGGTTACACATGAGGAAAGAAAGATTTCCAGCACAAAGGCGTTCAAAGTTACTTCCTAAAGGAGATGAGCCTTTTTTTGTCCTTGAGCGCATCAATGACAAGGTATATAAATTAGGTTTGCTAGGTGAGTATAATGTTAGTACCACTTTCAATGTTTCTGATTTAAGACCTTTTGATGTAGGTGATTGTAGACTAAGGTTTCAACCCAAGAGGGGGGTGAATTGGGTTTTAAAAACTGTTGCGGATTAAAACACAAGTTTATTAAAACAAATAACACAACAAACATATAACAAGTAATATGTGTTGTAAATAAAGAGATTAAGGAATAGAGGATGCAAACTCAGTTTATAGTGGCTCGGCAATATCGGAATAGTTTCGACCCTACGTCCACTCTCTTCAAGGAACCTCTTTGAAGTACTCCACTAAGAAACTTAGTCGAGCAACTTCGCGGGTGTTGCACAAACCTTACAATCTCTTCCTCTTGGAAGCAAACCCCTTCCCCTTAGAAGCAAAAACCCCTTCCTTTCGGAAGCAAATCCCTTTACAATAAATACTGTAAAGAAAACAGTAGAAAGACTATAATGGAAGCTTATACAACTGAATAATATCTCTCTTTCTAGGTAAAGCTTGAAGAATGGCTCAACATTCAATTTTTCAAAGCTTTTTGAGTATCAATGAGTAAAAACTTGTTTGAATGTGTACAACTCTATTTTGAAATGCTCAGTAGTGTGGGTTTAAATAGCCTTGATGAAATATTTCCGTTCTGAATTAATTTGGTATGCTTTTATACATCAAATGTATAGGTCTGGCGCTATAATGGTTATATTTTTTGAATTACCAATCGACTGGGTCTTAGTACCAGTCGACTGGGTAGTTCTCACCAGTCGACTGAGAAGTTTCTGACCAAAACACTAGTCTACTGGGTCCTCTTTAAAAATCACATTTTTAAAGCTATTGAAGGTACCAGTCGACTGGGTATGACTTACCAGTCGACTAGGAACTTTCTACCCAGATTACCAGTAGACTAGGTAGTTTTTACCAGTCGATTGGGAAGTTTCTGGCCAAAACACCAGTCGACTGGTATGAAGCATCCAATCGACTGGGAACATACTGACCTTTATACCAGAAGACTAGTATAAGTACCCAGTAGACTGGGTTGCTTTAACAGCCCAGTTTTAATGTGTTGAATAGCTTTTAACTTTAAAAACATTTGTTTAAAAGGTTATGTTAAAATGGTTTTTCAAAATGAGCCATTGGACAAGCTAATTACCTGAACAAGTGAGACTTATAACTTGATTTAATACCATAGACCTATTCTAGTTCCTCTCTCTTCACTTGATGTTTGATTCGGGTTGAGTTCTTGCACCTTTATCCTTGGTTGAATGTTCTTATTGCTTAATACACTTAGATAGCATCGTTAGTATAATAAGAGTTGTGTTTTGTCATCATTAAAATACAGATGAGGGTCAACAATCTCCCCCTTTTTGATGATGACAAAACTAATAAGAGAAAACAGTTTAAGAAAAACTAAGTGTTAGGTTTTTGAGAAAAATTGAGCAAAGTTTCCTCTATTTTTTGAGTAAAACCAACCTGTAAACAAGTAAACGCAGTTTATTTACAACTCAACCAGCCAAGTCAACATATATAAACATATTCCAATATCTTTGGAGCAATTCTCCCCCTAAATCTATGCATTATGTTGAGTTTACATTAGATTTTCATATTTTCTTATTTTTCTCTCCCGTTTTGACAATAGCAGAAAAGGGGGCCAGAAACTAAAAATAAGGTACTTATTATAGTCATCTAGAGTATGCATAAACAAACTTGTATGCGAAAATTTGGCTCCATTCGGAGTTGGGAAGCCTTCTCGAGAAGACCCGAAAGTTTTCATACAAGCAGAAAAAGTTTCAAAGCATATATCCAAATTTAAGCAGATATAAAGCATGCAACTATATTACACATATGTAAAACAAGTGTATAAAATAGGTCTAAGCATAAATAATTGACAGATACACCAATCTATACAAATTAGGCTTCGTAGAGCCGAAACATAAGTATAAATATAATAAAATATGTCTGTGCTAAGTAAAATACTAAGTACATTATAAAGAAGACAGAAAAAAGACTCAATGAGCGGGAGAGTCCGAGTTGTCACGAATGAGATCCCTAATTTCAGCTAGGGAACTCTCGGTGCTCTCTCGGTGCAGCTCAAAGTCATCCCGGAGGTGCTCAATGAAAGAGCTCAACGTCTGGAATCAGGACTACATGGTCAGCTGGAGGCTTATGATAGCCTGAAGTAGATCATCATACCCAGCCTGACAAGCACTCGAGTTACCAAGAGGAGGTGCTCGGGCATCCGCATCCTCGTCTTCATCATCACTGCTGTCATCCTCCCTAATCCGTATGTGCTTCCCGGCCTTTGAGTAGATAAGGTCGTCGCAGACCATGCATCCCATCTTTTTCAGTGAGGAGACGTTGACGATGTCCTTTGCCCCGATATCCTGAGCCTCGGAGGCGGGGAGAGGCACTCGAAAGTGGTGGAGTATGAGCGTGATGAGCATCCCGTAGGGAAGACATCTAGAGTCGCTCGCTTCGTCATTAATCATGTTGGCGAGTAGCATGGGGTATATATTGAAGTGGTGCCTAGTTTTAAGGCACCAAATCAATACGGTATCTATTTTTGATAGATACTCTTGACTCCCTAGTCTCAGGTGGATGATCCAACTCATGATGAGATTGAACAATTTCGAGTCTTGGGGCATATCACTACATGTGTGAAATGTAGTGGGTTTGAACACATAGTTAGGGTCGCCCCTAACTATCTGACACGCCTCCTCAACATCGAAATTGTATGGCCATCCATCCAGACTCCATTAGATCCCTCCCATAGGGATCTTCAAAATGCTCACCAAGAGGTCAGTATTGACCTCAAACTCCACACCCATAACACTGGTTCTGAATCTCAGAGTCAGTGGACTGGGTTTCACCAAGTTCGCATAAAACTGGTGAATCAGTCGCGAGTAATATTTTTTATGTACCTTAACCAGTGGGGTCAAGTGTATTGCCTCGAAGGTAGGAAAAATATCGAAATTACCATGACGAATAGAGTCGAAGTTGACAACTTTACCTGTCATGATTTTCTTGTTGCGAATGATTGAATTATACCTGGCCTTCGCTGCAGGGCTGGAAAACATAGACTCATCAAGCTCTGTTCTGGGCTTCTTGCTTGATGAGCCTGCCATGCCCTTCCCCTGTAACTCCAGAGCCGTGGATTTTGTAGACCTTGGCCTTGTAGGCACATGGGGTCCCCCAACGGTGGTCTTTATCCAGATTCTTTCGGACATTTTGGAAGAAATGGAGTTTTTGGGTAAAAGTGGTTTTAAGAGGAAATGAGAGATTCCAACCGTAGAAAGTTGAAATAGATGTTTGGGATGAGTAGATCAATGTGTTTAGGTAATGTTTTGAAGGTTTTAGGATCAAAATGGCGAGATTTTGTAGAGAGAGAAAGCTAGGGTTTTTGAAAATGGTGTAAAAATCTGGAAAAAATGAAGAGCCTATTTATAGAATCGCAATTCCAGTCGACTGGGGTATGGATACCAGTTGACTGGGTCCATTTGCAAAGATGAAAATTTTGTATACCAGTCGACTGGAAGAATAGGCAGAAAGATGCCAGTTGACTGGGGTGATAACTGAATTTCAAAATTTTGGCTCTAAACAAGGTCTAGTTGAACTAGTCAACTGGTATTGACTTACCAGTCGACTGGAAAATTAGGCAGTGACTTTCCAGTCGACTGGGATAGGCTTATCAGTCGACTGGACTCTTTGAGAAACTTTTCAATTTTGAGTCTTAACACGAAATTTGTTTATTTATGCCATCTTGTGTGAGAGAAATATTAAACAAAGATTATTACTCATTCACTAGATGTCAAATATGCATAATGATGAATGATGAAGCAATTAGACATTCAGTTTATCATAGTCTAACAATCCCATTAATAGTCTGATTTTACAGAAGCTAGCTTCACTTAGAGGTTTTGGAAGAATGTCAGCTATTTGATCTTCTGAAAGTATGAATTTTAGTCTTATATCACCTTTTTTAGCATGGTCTCTTAAGAAATGATGTCTAATTTCTATGTGTTTAGTTCTAGAGTGCTGAATAGGGTTCTTGGTTAGGTTGATAGCACTAGTATTATCACAATGAATTAGGATACTTTTAAAGATCATGCCATAGTCTTCTAGTTGTTGTTTCATCCATAACACTTGAGTGCAACAACTTCCAGCTGCTACATATTCTGCCTCGGCGGTTGATAGTGCAACTGAGTTTTGTTTCTTGGAAAACCAAGAGGTTAACATTGCGCCTAAAAATTGGCATGTTCCACTTGTGCTTTTTCTATCTAACCTACATCCAGCAAAATCAACATATGAATATCTTACAAGCTCAAAAGTTGAATCTCTAGAGTACCATAATCCTATGATTTGAGCTCCTTATAGATATCTAAGGATTCGTTTTACTGCAACTACATGTGATTCCTTAGGATTAGCCTGAAATCTAGCACACATGCATACACTGAACATTATATCAGGTCTACTTGCAGTCAAAAAAAGCAAAGCACCTATCATGCTTCTATAATATCTAGTATCTACGCATTTACCTCATTCATCAAGATCAAGTTTTATCGTTGTGCTCATAGGATTTCCAAGTGGCTTTGAGCTTTCCATCCCGAACCTCTTTAGTAGGTCCTCAGTGTACTTTGATTGATTGATGAAGATGCCTCCTTTTAATTGTTTGATTTGAAGTCCAAGGAAGTAGGTAAGTTCTCTCATCATGCTCATTTCAAACTCACCTTGCATGCATTTTGCAAACTCTTGACACATAGATTCATTAGTAGCACCAAATATAATATCATCAACATATATTTGAACTAGTAAAGTGTCATTTTTGTGAGTTTTTGTAAAAAGGGTTGTGTCTATCATACCTCTTACAAAGTCATTGCCAATCAAAAATTTACTTAGTCTTTCATATCATGCCCTTGGAGCTTGCTTCAATCCATATAGGGCTTTAGAAAGCTTGTAGACATGATTTGGAAGACTAGGAATCTCAAATCCAAGATGTTGCTCAACATAAACCTCTTCTTCTATAAAGCCATTTAAAAATGCACTTTTTACATCCATTTGAAATAACTTAAACTTATTAAAACATGCAAAGGCTAATAACATTCGAATAGCTTCTAATCTAGCTACGGGAGCATAGGTCTCATCAAAGTTTATTCCTTCTTCTTGATTATATCCCTTAGCAACCAGTCTAGCCTTATTTCTAGTTATTATTCCATTTTCATCCATCTTATTTCTAAATACCCATTTAGTTCCAATTATTGTATGATTCTTAGGTCTAGGAACTAGATTCCATACATTGTTCCTTTCAAATTGATTTATTTCTTATTGCATTACAATTATCCAATCATTATCCTTTTCAGCTTCAATAAATGTCTTAAGTTCTATTTGAGACAAATAGGCTACATAATTGCAAATATTTCTAATAGAGGAATGAGTTCTTACCCCTTATGAAGGATCACCAATCACTTGATCAATCGGGTGATAATTTAAATACCTCTAATCTTTGAGAAGATTATCCTCTTGTCAGCTTGTAGATGGTTGGTTTACTTTGAGAGTTTCCATCTCTCCATTTGTTTGAGGTGGACTCTCCTTTGGGTCAACAATGGTAGTAGGAGTTTCCGTTCTTGGAATAAAATATGCATCATCATTAAAAGAAACTTCTCTACTTCTAATTGGATTAGACTCATCAAGAGTTACATGTACGGATTCTTCTACCACTAGAGTTCTCTTATTGAAAACTCTATAAGCCTTACTAGAGGTTGAATATCCTAAAAATATTCCTTCATCGGTCTTAGAATCAAATTTACCCAAGTTAGTTTTATTGTTATTTAGTATGAAGCATTTACAACCAAAGGTACGAAAATAAGAAATATTAGGCTTTCTACCTTTTCATAATTCATATGGAGTTTTGTCAAGTATAGACGTAATTAAAATTCTATTTAAGATATAACAAGAGGTGTTTCCTGCTTCAGTCCAAAAGTATTTTGGTAAATTATTTTCACAAAGCATTTTTCTTGAAAATTCTTCTAGAACTCTATTTTTCCTCTCAATAACTCCATTTTGTTGAGGAGTTCTAGGGGCTGAAAAGTTATGATCAATTCCATTTTCATCACAAAATTTTGAAAAACTTTGGTTTTCAAATTCTTTTCCATGATCACTTCTAATGCTTGAAATACAAATTTCTTTTTCATTTTGAACCTTTTTGCAAAAGTTTTCAAATCCTTTGAAAGCTTCATCCTTGTAAGCAATAAAAATAACAAAGGTATATCTTGAATAGTCATCAACAATAATAAGAGCATATTGATGGCCACATAGACTAATGGTACTAATTGGACCAAATAAGTCCATATGCAAGAGTTCCAAAGGTCTAGTAATTGAGACTACATTATTTGATTTAAAAGAAATCCTAGTTTGTTTTCCCATTTGACAAGCATCACATACTTTGTCTTTTAAAAAATTGATTTTGGGAAGTCCAATGACTAAATCTTTTCTTGAAATGATTTTCAACAAGTCCATGTTCACATGACCAAGCCTTCTATGCCATAGCCATTGATTTTCACTAATGGCAGGAAAACATTTTTCATTTTCGGAATGCAAAGATTTCAAGTCAACTATATAGACATTTTCATGTCTATGGCCAACAAATTTAATCTTGTTACTCTTGATGTTTATAACTAGACAATGAGAGGTCTCAAATGTGACTTTGTTGCCTTTGTCACAAAGTTGACTAATACTTAGTAAATTTGGCTTAAGGCCTTGTACTAGCAATACGTTATCTATGGTTGAGAAATCATTACCAACTTTTCCATGCCTGATGATTTTTATTTTTGTTTTGTCTCCAATGGTAACAAGTCCACCATCTCTTAGAGTTAGCTCCTTGAATACACTTTTATCACCGGTCATATGTTTTGAGCATCCACTATCAAGGTACCAACAGTTACCCTTTTCCTTGGTGTGGAGACATATCTACATCACACAAGGATACACAATGGCATTTTTAGGTACCTAAAATTTCTTGGGTCCTTTAGGGTTAGTCCTTGAAAATACGGTTCCTTTTGGGATCCATACTTTCTTAACAGTATATGGTGACCTATAGACATGTTGATGATGCATAATCCTAGGATTATAGTTATTGAAATTTCTAGGATTTCTTAGTTGTGCATGCCTATAATGCTTAGTTTATAAGTTCCTAGGATACATGTTCTATTATAAGGAATATGAATATACATGTCATTTTCAGAAAATGTATGATGATGATTCCTATGATACATGCTTGTATTATCATGAGTATGCATATTATTTCTAGAATAATTATGATAGTAATTCCTAGGATATGCTTGTGCAGTGTGCAAGTCTTGGGTATACAAATTTTTCCTAGAATGCACATGATGATTATTCCCAACATATGCATAAGCATTCCTTGAATGAGCATACATATAAGCATTAGTATTTCTAGGATTCTTCAATCTTATATTAGCATTAGAATTAGTATTTCTAGACATGCTATCATTCAATGGGGGTGTGATTTTAACCTTAGAAGTAGAGACTTCATTCACACATGAAGCTTTCATGAATAAGCCCTCTTTTGAATTTTGCTTGCCTAATGGAGAGTATTCTAAACCAGATTTTCCTTCACTTAATCTTTGGCAAGAAAGTACTTCATCAAGCTTTTCTTTACCAAGCATGAGTCTATATATAGTACCATTCAATTCTAATATCTTCTTCTTTAAATTCTCATATTTATCTTTAAGGAAGTCTTGAGAAGCATCATACAGCAATGAAGATAATCTTTCTTTCTCTTCTCTTAGACTTATCATCTCCTTAGACTTATCATCTCCTTAGAAAAGGTTGACACCTCTTTCTTAAGAGTAGAGTTCCTAGAATCGAATTTCTTCAATTCATCATGCATTTCATTTATAACTTCTAACAATTCTATACTACTGCTCACAATGTTATTTTTAGAAGAGGGAGAAGATAATACCTCATTTTCATCATCAATTTCCATAAGGTATAGGTTGACAATTTCCTCATATCCAACTTCTTTATCCGAGGATTCTTCTTCTTCTTCGTCATCACTCTAAGTGGTTGCAATAATAACCTTCTTCTTGAAGCTCTTATATAGTTTGCTCGTTGCCATACAATCGGCTTTGATGTGACCGGGCTTCTTGCATCCATAGCACACAAGTGGCTCCCTTTCTGAGGTAGGATCCTTTATGTAAGGTTTCTTGCTTTTCTTCAAGAATTTATGAAACCGCTTGGTGATTAGAGCCATATCACCATCTTCTTCGTTGCTCACTGCCTCTTCTTCCTATTTTTCTTCTCTGCTGTATGTAGAGGCTTTGAAAGCTATCACCTTTTTCTTCTTCTCGTCATCATTGACAATGGGATTCATTTCCTCCATTTCATATGTCAACAATGACCCAAGGAGTGTCTCAACATCAAGTTTGTCAATATCTTGGGCCTCTGTGATAGCAATCTTCTTTGCTTTCCATGTGGATGGCAAAGACCTTAAGATTTTTCTTGTCAATTCAAATTCCTCAATGTTCCTACCAAGAAACTTCAAACCATTAACAATAGTTGTGAAACGTGAGTGCATTTGAGAAATTGTTTCATTAGGAGACATTCTAAAAGATTCATATTCAGATACTAGCAGATAGATTTTTTATTTTTTAATCTCATTAGTTCCTTCATATGTCAGTTGCAATTTATCCCATATTTCCTTAGCTAAAACACATGCAGAGATTTTATTGTATCCAGATATATCTAAAGCACAATGTAAAATACTTGTTGCTCTACTATTGAAGGACATCATTCTACAATCCTCCTCATTATACTCAGTTTTGAGTTTAGGCATTGTATGAATGGTATCTCCAATAGTGATTTCCTTTGATGGAATTCTAGGTCACTCTTCAATGACTCTCCACATATTATAATCTTGTCCTTCAACAAATATTTTCATCCTATTTTTCCAATAGTTATAGTTGGAGCCATTGAACAAGGGAGGCCTAGTATATGAGTGTCCCTCAGAATAGCTATTTGCTGCCATCGGATCAACTCAAGGATATTAAGCCTAAAATTGAGAACGAGGCTCTGATACCAATTGTAGATTTAGGTTTCAACCCAAGAAGGGGGGTGAATTGGGTTTTAAAAACTTTTGTGGATTAAAACACAAGTTTATTAAAACAAATAACACAACAAGCATATAACAAGTAATATATTCTGTAAATAAAGAGATTAAGGAATAGAGGATGCAAACTCAGTTCATAGTGGTTCGGCAATATCGGAATTGTTCCGACCCTACGTTCACTCTCTTCAAGGAACCTCCTTGAAGTACTCTACTAAGAAACTTAGTCGTGTAACTTCGTGAGTATTGCACAAACCTTACAATTCCTTCCTCTCAGAAGCAAAAACCCTTCCTTTCGGAAGAAAATCCCTTCATTTCGGAAGCAAATCCCTTTACAATAAATACTATAAAGAAAACAGTAGAGATACTACAATGGAAGCTTATACAACTGAATAATATCTCGTTTTTTAGGTAAAGCTTGAAGAATGGCTCATCATTCAATTTTTCAAAGCTTTTTGAGTATCAATGAGTAAAAACTTGTTTGAATGTGTACAGCTCTATTTTGAAATGCTCAGTAGTGTGGGTTTAAATAGCCTTGATGAAATATTTCCGTTCTGAATTAATTTGGTATGCTTTTGTACATCAAATGTACAAGTCTGGCGCTATAACGGTCATATTTTTTGAATTAACAATCGACTGAGTCTTAGTAACAGTCGTTTTGGTCCTCTTTAAAAATCACATTTTTAAGGCTGTTGAAGATACCAGTCGACTGGGTATGACTTACCAGTCGACTGGGAACTTTCTGCCCAGATTACCAGTCGACTGGGTAGTTCTTACCAGTCAACTGGGAAGTTTATGACCAAAACACCAATCGACTGGATGCTTCATACCAGTCGACAGGGAACATATTGACCTTTATACCAGAAGACTGGTATAAGTACCCAGTTGACTGGGTTGCTTTAATAACCCAGTTTTCATGTGTTGAATAGAATTTAACTTTAAAAACAGTTGTTTAAAAGGTTATGTTAAAATGGTTTTTCAAAACGAGCCATTGGACAAGTTAATTACCTGAACAAGTGAGACTTACAACTTGATTTAATACCATAGACCTATTCTAGTTTTTCTGTCTTCACTTGATGTTTGATTCGAGTTGAGTTCTTGCACCTTTACCATTGGTTGAATGCTCTTATTGTTTAATACACTTAGATAGCATCATTAGTATAATAAGAATTGTGTTTTGTCATCATTAAAATACAGATGAGGGTCAACAGTGATGATTTGAGGACAAATCCATTCCAAGATGAGGGGAATGATGAGGACACGACTAACAAATGGCATCTTCCTATTCAAGTTCCAATTAGACCAGTTACAAAGGCTCGAGCTAAAAGGTTCAAGGAAACTCTCAATGGGCTGATTCAACACATTTGGGCTAAGAACCATCTTTGGGGGCCCAATGATAATGCTATATGTGATCTACAAGGATGGGTTTCCATAATTCAAACTTTGAAATAATCTTGTAAATCTTAGTTTCCCAAAATTGGAGACTTACTTATTTTGGTTGGCTCATCAAGGAAAATGGCTGGCTGCAAATTTTAATTATTACCTTTTTTTTAAATTGTTTTCTTATTAATTTAATTGCTGAATTATAAGGATTGCATGCCAAGTTAGGTACTTTCCTTATTTGGATTTTAGGTTACCAGATTTCTATTTAGGTTTATTTCCTATTTCGTAGTTTCCTATTCTTACCAGAATTCTATTTAGGTTTATTTCCTATTTCTTAGTTTTCCTTTTTCTAATTGGTTACGAATTCTCATATATTTAAATAACCATTGGCTTTTTGGAATAAGACAATTCAGATTTGATTCATACTTTTGGAGAGAAATTCTCTTTGGTTCTTTTAGAACTTCTAAACTTATCGGAGTTTCTGTGGCTTTCGTCTTCGACTTATCAATCAATCATTCTATAATTGATTGTGGTGTCTTCATTATACCAAGTTTTTTGCTTTAATATAAGCAACGGGTCAAGGTCTCAGTCTTCATTATACCAAGGTTCTTGCTTCAATATAAGCAACGGGTCACAGTCTCACATAAATCTGCTTCTAGACGATCTTGGAAGTCTTCTTGATCCATCAATTTCTTAGTTCTTGGCGTAGATCATATCATACTAGGATCCTCAAAATTCTCACCAGGAGGTCAGTGTTCACCTCAAACTCCATGCCCATCACATTGGTTTTGAAACGAAGAGCTAGTGGACTAGGTGTGGGTAGTATTTTTGGTTAATCTTGATAAGTGGTGTCAAGTGCGTTGCCTCGAAAGCAAGTAAAATGTCAAAATTTGCGTGACAGATATAATCAAAGTCAACGAATCTACCCGTCATGATCTTTTTATGGTGAATGACAAGGTTATACCTTTCTTTTGCGGCTGGACTCCAAAAGAGTGAGTAGTCGAGCTCAGTCCTCGCCTTTTTGCTCGAGGAACCCGTCAAACCCTTTCCCTTGGCATCCGGTGTGATGAATTTCTTGGACCGTGGCTTTGTAGGCGTGTGAGGTCTTCCAACGGTGTTTTTTTTTGGATTCTCTCAGACATTTGGAGAGAAGTGCATTTAGGGAGAAATTTGAGAGATTTTGGGAAAAAAAAGATTTTTCAACCGTGGAAAGTTGAAATTGAGGTGACATGGGATGAGATTAAGGATTCTATGGAGTGTTTTTGTGAGATTGTGGACAGAAATCAAAGATTTTCTAGAAAAAGAAAGCTTAAGGGTTTTGAAAATGGCATGAAAAATTGAAGCGACTATTTATAGAATCGCGATACCAATCGACTGGGTTAAGGCACCAGTTGACTGAGTCCTTCATAATTTGGAAATTTTCGACATACTAGTCGACTGGGTAAACTGGAGGAGATATACCAGTCGACTAGGTAGGTTACCAAAATTTCAAATTTTGGGTCCAAACAATGTCTTGTGCTACCAATCGACTGGGTACTTGAACTAGTCAACTGGTTGAATTGGCAATGTGTTACCAGTCGACTGGAGTCATATTACTGGTCGATTGGACCCTTTAAGAAACTTAAAAAATGAGCTTTCGCATAGAGTTTTAGCACAATTTTTTTTTATCTATGCCATCTTGAGTGAGAGAAATATTAAATAATGTTTAATACTCATTCATTAGATGTCAAATATGCATATGATGAATGTTGATGCAATCAAACATACAGTTTATCATAGTCTTTTAAGCCTATCAATAGTCTAATCTTACTAACTTCGCTTAAGGGTTTTGTAAGAATATCAGCTATTTGATTTTCTAAATGAATGAATTCTAGTCTTATATCACCCTTTTAAGCATGATCTCTTATGAAATGATGTCTAATTTCTATGTGTTTGGTTCTAGAATGTTGAATAGGGTTTTTAGTTAAGTTGATAGCACTGGTGTTATCACAATGAATTGGAATATCTTTAAAGTTCATGTCATAGTTTTTTAGTTGTTGTTTTATCCACAATACTTGTGCACAACAACTTCTGGCTGCTACATATTCCACCTTGGCGGTTGATAGCGTAACCGAGTTTTGTTTCTTGGAAAACCAAGAGGTTAGCATTGCACTTAAGAATTGGCATGTTCCACTAGTGCTTTTTCTGTCTAGTCCACACCCCACAAAATTAGCATCTGAATATCCTACAAGCTCAAAAGATGAATATCTAGAGTACCATAATCCTAGGTGTTGAGTCCTTGTAAATATCTAAGGATTTTTTTTACTGCAATCACATGTGATTCCTTAGGATTAGCTTGAAATCTAGCACACATGCATACATTGAACATTATATCAGGTCTACTTGCAGTTAAATAAACTAAAGCTCCTATCATGCTTCTATAAGTTTTTGTATCTACACATTTACCTTCTTCATCTAGGTCAAGTTTTGTAGAAGTGCTCATAAGAGTGCCGAGTGACTTTGAGCTTTCCATCCTGAACCTTTTTAGTAGGTCCTTGGTGTATTTTGATTGATTGATAAAGATGCCTCTTTTCAATTGTTTGATTTGAAATCTAAGAAAGTAGGTAAGTTCTCCTATCATGCTCATTTCAAATTCACATTGCAAGCACTTAGCAAACTCTTGACATATAGATTCATTAGTAGCACCAAACATGATATCATTAACATACATTTTGACTAGTAATGTGTCATTTTTGTGAGTTTTTATGAAGAGGATTGTGTCTATTTTTCCTCTTGTAAAATTATTTTCAAGCAAAAACTTACTTAGTCTTTCATACCATGCTCTTGGATCTTACTTCAACCTATATAGAGCTTTAGATAGCTTACAGACATGATTTGGAAGACTAGGATTTTCAAATCCAAGAGGTTTCTCAACGCACACCTCTTCTTCTATAAAACCATTTAAAAATGCACTTTTTAGATCCATTTGAAATAACTTAAACTTATTAAAGCATGCAAAGGCTAATAACATTTGAATAGCTTCTAATCTAGCTACAGGATCATAGGTCTCATCAAAGTCTATTCCTTCTTCTTGATTATATCCCTTAGCAACTAGCCTAGCCTTGTTCCTAGTTACTATTCCATTTTCATCCATCTTATTTCTAAATACCCATTTAGTTCCTATTATAGTATGATTATTTGGTATAGGAACTAGATTCCATACATTGTTTCTTTAAAATTGATTTATTTCTTATTGCATAGCATTTATCCAATCAACATGCTTCTCGGCTTCTACAAATGTCTGAGGTTCTATTTGATAAATAAGCTACATAATTGCAAATATTTCTAATAGAGGAAAGAGTTCTTACCCCTTGTGAAGGATCACCAATCACTTGATCAATTGGATGATAATTCATATACCTCTAATCTTTGGGAAGACTATCCTCTATTGACTTGTAGATGGTTGATCAAGATTGAGAACTTTTACCTCTTGACTTGTTTGAGGTGGGCTCTCATTTAGGTCAACAATGAGAGTTGGTGTTTCCGTTCTTGGAATGAAATCTACATCATCATTGAAAGAAACTACTCTATTACTAATTGGGTTAGACTCATCAAAAGCTACATGTACAGATTCTTCTACCGCTCGAGTTCTTTTGTTAAAGACTCTATAAGCTTTACTAGATGTTGAATATCCTAAGAATACCCCATCATCGGTCTTTGAGTCAAATTTACCCAAGTTAGTTTTATTGTTATTTAAGATAAAGCGTTTACAACCAAGGGCACAAAAATAGGAGATATTTGGCTTTCTACCTTTCTATAATTCATATGGAGTTTTGTTAATCATAGGCCTAATTAAAACTCTATTTAAGACATAACAAGAAGTATTTACGGCTTCTGTCCAAAAATATTTTGGCAAGCTATTTTCACAAAACATCGTTCTTGCAAATTCTTCTAGAACTCTATTTTTCCTCTCAACAAATCCATTTTGTAGAGGGGTTCTAGGAGCCGAAAAGTTGTGATCAATTCCATTTTCATCACAAAATTTTGAACAACTTTGGTTTTCAAATTCTTTTCCATTATCACTACTAATGCTTGGAATACAAATTCCTTTTTCATTTTGAACTTGTTTACAAAAGTTTTCAAATCCTTTGTAAGCTTCATCCTTGTAAGCAATTAAAATAACAAAAGTATATCTTAAATAGTCATCACAATAACAAGAGCATATTGATGGCTACCTAGACTAATGGTACTTATTGGACCAAATAAGTCCATATTCAAAAGTTCCAATGGTCTAGTGGTTGAGACTACATTTTTTGATTTAAAGGAAATTATAGTTTGTTTTCCCATTTGACAAGCATCACACACCTTGTGTTTTTCAAATTTTACTTTTGGAAGTCCAATGACTAAATCTTTTCTGGAAATGATTTTAAGCAAATCCATATTTACATGGCCAAGCCTTCTATGCCATTGCCATGAGTTTTCACTAAATGCGGGAAAACATTTTTCATTTTCCGAATGCAAAGATTTTAAATCAACTATGTAGACATTTTCGTGTCTGTGGCCAACAAACTTGATCTTGTTACTCTTGATGTCTATAACTAGACAATGAGAGGTTTCAAATATGACTTTGTTGCCTTTGTCTCATAATTGACTAATACTTTGTAAATTTGGCTTAAGGCCTTGCACATATAATACATAATCAATGGTTGAGAAATTATTACCAACTTTTCCATGCCCGATGATCTTTATCTTTTTGTTATCTCTAATGGTGACATGTCCGCATCTCTTAGAGTTAGCTCTTTAAATGCACTTCGATCACCGGTCATGTGCTTTGAGCACCCACTATCAAGGTACCAATATTTACCTTTTTCCTTGGTGTGGAGACATATCTACATCACACAAGGATATACAATTGCACTCTTAGGTACCTAAAATTTCTTGGGTCCTTTAGGGTTAGTCCTAGAAAATAAGGTTCCTTTAAGGACCCATACTTTCTTAACATTGTAAGGTGCTCTATATTTATAGACATGTTGATGATGCACAATCCTATGATAATAGTTATTGAAATTTCTAGGATTTCTTAATTGTGCATGTCTATAGTTCCTTGGATAAGTATTCCTAGGATACATGTTTCTATTGTGAAGATTGTGAACATGTATGTCATTTCTAGGAGTTGTATGATAGTGATTTCTAGGTTGTGTACTTGCATTATAATGAACATACATATTGTTTCTAGGATAAACATGATGGTAATTCCTAGGATGTGCATGTGTAGTGTGCAATTTATGAGTATACATATGATCTCAGGATACATATGATGGTTACTCCTAGGATGTTTATATGCATTTCTTGAATGATTGTTCCTAGTATTTGCATTTCTTGAGTGAGCATACATATATGCATGAGTATTTCTAGGATGCATACCTCTAGTATATGCATTAGAATTTACATTCGCATTTTTAGACTTACTAGCATATATTGAGGGAGTACTTTTGATCTTGCTAGTTGACACAGGTGTGTCCAACAAACCTTTAACCTAACAAATAAGGCCTCATGAAATGGGTATGTCCAACCTAACATGGGCCTGCCCAACAAAAAATAACAAAATCTCTTATCAACTAAGCAAGGTGCAAGGTCCAAGCTCAAAGTGGAAGAAGATTCGGATGCAACAGCCTATTAGATTTAGGCCCATCAAAACAGGCCCAAACGATCTGCTTTTTGAGACTTTCTTAAGCCTAAATTGAAGTTCAAGATGTCATCTTTCCAACCCAACAAGTTTCAGCCCATTTGGAGATGTGTGGAAGAAGATATGGCCGTTTGAATTCTGCTAGTTGGGTCCTCCTGAAATTCCGGGATTGTATTCTTCTTTTGGCCTTTTTCTTGATTCCTTGCATGTTTTAGGGATTGTCTCATTCCTTGTTTTAGGGATTGTTTCATTGCATGTTTTATGGATTGTTTGCTTGCATATTTTAGGGATTGTTTGCTTGCATGTTTTATGCCTTGTTTTCTTGCTTGTCCTAAGCTTAGAGGGTTGTTCTAAGCTCTATAAATACTTGTGTTTGTAAGTTGAAAAATCAGACTTGAGTTTATAAATTGAAATCAGCCTTTGGCTTTTAGAAGAGAGTTTTCTCCTTCTTGTAATTCTGTATCTCTTTGGTATAATCCTTAGAGTGGTGAATTCCTATAGTTCTGTATCCCTTGTGTTAATCCTTTGGGTGGTGATATTCTATATCCCTTTGGTGTTATCTCTTGGGTGGTGAACTCTTATCTTTCATTTTATTGTTTGTTTGTTTAGTTTCCTTCAATTCTATTTAAATCCGGTATCAAATTGGTATCAGAGCTTTGGTTTCTCAAGTGTGATATCTAACACCTTGATTTCCATAGTTCTTGTTATTATGGCTGGTCGTGGTCGTCGTGGTCAAGCTATTCCAATAGCAGCTCCAGAAGCACCACCGCAAGGAGATCTGCGAGATATCGAGATGGAAGCCTTGAAGAGACAAGTGCAGCAACTCGAACAACGCCTAGAGCGTTATGGAACTTCTGAACATGGTGCCCCTCATCATGGCTCAGACGTTGAAGTTTCCAGCAATGATGGAGACGAAGTTAATCCTTTTCACCAAGCTCGTGGTCATGCCTCAAGTGACAGCACACCACCTCACCCCCGTGAGCTAAGAAATCATGTTTTTCGACATGATTATGATGTCAAGGTGGACATTCCAGAATTTGAGGGAATGATGCAACCAGATGATTTCATTGATTGGCTTACTACCGTTGAGCGAATCTTTGATTTCAAAGATGTTCCAGAAAATCGTAAAGTGAAAGTTGTTGCCATCAAGCTAAGGAAACATGCTTCAATCTGGTGGGAGAATTTGAAGAGGCAGCGAGAACGTGAAGGAAAAGTACGTATTGCAACATGGGCAAAGATGAGGAGAGAGCTAAAAAGAAAGTATTTACCTGACCACTACAAACAAGATGCTTTTATGAAATTTCATAATTTCAAGCAAAGGGAGTCGTCCGTGAAGGAGTATACAGCAGAGTTTGATCATCTAATGATTTGTTGTGATGTTATTAAGCAAGAAGAGCAGAAGATAGCCCGCTATCTTGGTGGGTTACGTGTTGAAATCAGTGATGTGGTGCAGCTGCAACCATATTGGACTTATAATGATGTTTGCAAACTCGCTATGAAGGTGGAGAAGCAACTGAAAGAAAAATGTGGTAATTGTTTTCGATCCTTTATTCAAGATGGAGTTTCTAACCGTGGAAGTGGTTCCACTTCTAAAACCACGACCATACCCAAGACAACCGCGACCAAGCAAAGTAATGAAACTACATCAGGTTCAAATCATCCAATCATTTGCAATACAACTCGAAGGTGTTTCAAATGTCAAGATTTTGGATATATTGCTTTTGATTGTCCAAATCGCAAAATGGTGTCTCTTGCAGAAGAAGACATGGAAACGAAAGGTGAGCATGATTTTTCACTAGAAACTAATGAACATGTTGCTGTGGAAGAAGAAATTACTTATGCTGATCGAGGAGAGGCTCTTGTGGTTCAAAGAAGCCTCAACATAACCTATGTGGAAGATGAATGGTTGCAGAACAATATTTTTCATACCAGATACACTTCTCATGGAAAGGTCTGTAACGTCATCATTGATGGAGGAGGTTGTGAAAATGTTGTGGCATCAACAATGGTGGAGAAACCGAAGTTAAAAACTGAAGATCATCCGGAACCTTACAAATTCCAGTGGCTTCGCAAAGGCAATGAAGTGAAGGTAAATAAAAGATGCTTTGTTGAATTTTCCATTGGCAAGAATTATAACGATGCTGTAGTTTGTGACATAGTGCCTATGGATGCATATCATTTGTTGCTTGGTAGACCTTGGCAGTATGATACAAAGACTAAGCATGAAGGTTTCAAAAATACTTATTCTTTTGAGAAAGATGGAGTTAAGGTCCTTTTGGTTCCACTGAAAATGGTTCATGTTCCTAAACCTTCTTTTGGGGAGGGAACTAGTTTGTCGACCAGATCTGGGGTTGAGAATGCATTGATGAAGAATGGTGAAGACTTTGCAATTGTGGTAAGGGAAGAGAAAGAACCAACAGAAATTCCCCCTTCTTTGATTCCATTCCTCATGGAATTTAGTGATGTTGTTCCGGAGGAAATTCCCCATGGCCTTCCACCGATGAGAGATATGCAGCATTACATTGATCTTGTACCAGGATCTGTGTTGCCTAACAAACCAGCCTATCAATTGAACCTTAAGGAGCATGAAGTATTACAGAGACAAATTGAAGAGTTGATCGAAAAGGGGCTTGTTAGAGAGGGCATGAGTCCTTGTGCTGTTCTGACACTCCTTGTTCCCAAAAAAGATGGCTCTTGGCGTATGTGCATTGATAGTAGAGCGGTGAATAAGATCACCATCAGATATCGCTTTCCTATTCCGCGATTAGGTGATCTTCTTGACCAGATTTGTGGAGCTGTTATTTTCTCAAAAATTGATCTTCGCAGCGGTTATCACAAAATCAGAATGAGGTCGGGAGATAAGTGGAAAATAGCATTCAAGACTAGAGAGGGGCTGTATGAATGGATGGTGATGCCTTTTGGGCTCTCTAATGCTCCTATCATTTTTATACGACTGATGAATCATGTGTTTAAGCCTTTCCTTGGGCTTTTTGTTGTTGTGTATTTCGATGACATTCTGATTTACAGGAAAACTCAACGAGATCATATGGAGCACCTTTATCAAGTGTTTCAAACTCTTCGAAAAGAGACAGTGCTGATACTTCCAGATTTTAGCAAGCTTTTTGAAGTTGATTGTGATGCGTCCGGAGTGGGAATTGGTGTTGTGCTCAGCCAAGAAGGTAAGCCTATTGCCTTTTTTAGTGATAAGCTGAATGAGAGTTGTAGGAAGTATTCTACCTATGATAAGGAATTTTATGCTATTATTCGTGCTTTGGATCATTGGAGTCATTATCTCCTCCCAAATGAGTTTTTGTTGCATTCCGATCATAAAACTTTGAAGTATTTGAATAGCCAACAGAAACTTAATAGCTGGCATGCGAGTTGGGTTGAATTCCTTCAATCTTATTCTTTTTCTATCAAGCATAAATCTGGAAAGTTAAATCAAGTAGGTGACGCATTAAGTAGAAGACATTCTTTGCTTAGCACTATGGAGGTGCAAGTATTGGGTTCTGAAGTGCTCAATGAATTGTACAAGAATGATCCTGACTTTGGAAATGCGTGGGAAAATTGTTCTAAGGCTTCATTCAATCCTTTCTTGGTGCAAGAAAGTTTTCTTTTCAAGTTCAACGCATTGGGGAGAATGCTTATAAGATTGAGCTACCTTGTGCTTATGGAGTTTCTACAACCTTTAATGTCTCAGATCTTTCTCCTTACTTTGAGGATCAAGAAGATCAAGTGGACTTGGGGGCAAGTCTTCATCAACCGGGGGAGTCTGACACAGGTGTGTCCAACAAACCTTTAACCTAACAAATAAGGCCTCATGAAATGGGTATGTCCAACCTAACATGGGCCTGCCCAACAAAAAATAACAAAATCTCTTATCAACTAAGCAAGGTGCAAGGTCCAAGCTCAAAGTGGAAGAAGATTCGGATGCAACAGCCTATTAGATTTAGGCCCATCAAAACAGGCCCAAACGATCTGCTTTTTGAGACTTTCTTAAGCCTAAATTGAAGTTCAAGATGTCATCTTTCCAACCCAACAAGTTTCAGCCCATTTGGAGATGTGTGGAAGAAGATATGGCCGTTTGAATTCTGCTAGTTGGGTCCTCCTGAAATTCCGGGATTGTATTCTTCTTTTGGCCTTTTTCTTGATTCCTTGCATGTTTTAGGGATTGTCTCCTTCCTTGTTTTAGGGATTGTTTCATTGCATGTTTTATGGATTGTTTGCTTGCATATTTTAGGGATTGTTTGCTTGCATGTTTTATGCCTTGTTTTCTTGCTTGTCCTAAGCTTAGAGGGTTGTTCTAAGCTCTATAAATACTTGTGTTTGTAAGTTGAAAAATCAGACTTGAGTTTATAAATTGAAATCAGCCTTTGGCTTTTAGAAGAGAGTTTTCTCCTTCTTGTAATTCTGTATCTCTTTGGTATAATCCTTAGAGTGGTGAATTCCTATAGTTCTGTATCCCTTGTGTTAATCCTTTGGGTGGTGATATTCTATATCCCTTTGGTGTTATCTCTTGGGTGGTGAACTCTTATCTTTCATTTTATTGTTTGTTTGTTTAGTTTCCTTCAATTCTATTTAAATCCGGTATCACTAGTGGCCTTGGAAGTAGAGGCTTCATTCACATATGTTGCTTTCATGAATAAGGCCTCTTTTGATTTTTTCTTGCTTAATGGAGAATAATCCAACCCAAATTTTCCTCCGCTTAATCTTTGGCAAGATAGCAACTTCATCTAGCTTTTCTTTTCCAAGTATAAGTCTTGATATAATGTCATTCAATTTTATTATCTTCTTCTTTAAGATTTCATTTTTCATCTTTAAGAAAATCTTGAGAAGAATTATAAAGCATGGAAGATATTTTTTTTTCTTCCTTTAAGCCTTCCATCTCTTTAGAAAGAAATGAGACTTCCTTGTTTAGGATAGTATTCCTAGAATCGAATTTCTTCAATTCTTCATGCATTTCATTTATAAACTTTATTAATTCTTCACTACTACTAACAATGTTATTATTAGAATGAGAGGAATTTGATACCTCATTTTTGTCGTCGATTGCCATTAGGCATAGGTTGGCAATCTCCTCGTATTCAATCTCATTGTCCAAGGATTATTCTTCTTTATCATCACTCCAAGTGGTTGCAATCATAGCTTTCTTTTTCAAGCTCTTATATAGTTTGCTTGTCGTTGTACAATCGGCCTTGATGTGACTGGGCTTCTTGCAACCATAACACACAAGAGGTTCCCTTCTAGAAGTGGGATCCTTTGTGTAAGGTTTCTTGCTCTTCTTCAAGAACTTTTTAAACCTCTTGGTGATTAGAGCCATCTCACCATCTTCTTCGCTGCTCTCTAAGTCTTCTTCCATTTCTTTCTATTTGTTGCTCGTGGAGGCTTTGAGAGCAATCATCTTTTTCTTCTTTTCATCATCATTGACAACGAGATTCATTTCTTCCATCTCGTATGTCAATAGTGATCCGAGAAGTGTTTCGACATCAAGTTTTTCGAAATCTTTGACCTCCGTGATGGTCGTCTTCTTGGATGGCAAAGACCTTAAGAACTTCATTGTTAGTTCAAGTTCCTCAATGTTCTTACCAAGAAGCTTTAGGCAATTAACAGTACTGGTGCAACGTGAGTGCATTTGAGAAATTGTTTCGTTAGGAGACATTTTGAAAGATTCATACATGGACACTAGCATATAGATTTTTGATTTTTTTTTTAACTTCGCTAGTTCCTTCATATGTAACTTGCAATTTGTCTGAAATCTCCTTAGCCGAAACACAAGTAAAAATTTTATTATATTCAGAAATATCTAAAGCACAATGTAAAATACTTGTGGCTTTACTATTTAGAGACATCATTCTACAATCCTCTTCATTGAACTCAGTTTTGAGTTTAGGCATTGTATGATTGATTTCTCCAATAGTTATTTCCTTTGTAGGAATTCTCGGTCCTTCCTCAATGACTCTCCATAGATTGTAATTTTGTCCTTCAACAAAGATTTTCATCATATTTTTCCAATAGTTATAGTTGGAGCCATTGAACAAGGGAGACCAAGTATAGGAATGTCCTTCGGAATAGCTATTAGATGCCATCGGATCAACTCAAGGATTTTAAGCCTGAAATTGAGTACAAGGCTCTGATACTAATTGTAAACCGAGGTTCAAACCCAAGAGAGGAGGTGAATTGGGTTTTTAAAAAACTTTTGCTAATTACTTGCACGTTTATAAAAATAGTTAAATGCACAAAGCATACACACAAGTAATGTGCTTTAAGTAAAAGAGTTTAAAGAAGAGAAGGTGCAAACTCAGTTTATAGTGGTTCGGCAATATCGGATTCCTTCCGACCCTACATCCACTCTCTTCAAGGAATCTCCTTGAAGTAATCCACTAAAACTTTTAGTCGTACAACTTCACGGGTATTGTACAAACATTACAACCAATCCTTTCCTCTCAGAAGCTATTCTCTTCCTCATGGAGGCTAATCCCTTCCGTATTCCTCACGGAAGCTAATTTCTTCCTTACGAAGCTTACAAAGAAGTGTTTAATCCTAAACACTCTAAGAGTTATTACAACTCTTTCTCCTTTATAATAAATGAGATTTGTTATAAAGTAAATGGTAGAGAGATAGCAATAAGTGCTTTTACAAATGAACAATATCTCTCTTTTAAGAATAAACTTGAAGAATGGCTCAACAATAAATTTTTCAAAGCTTTTGAGAATTAATGAGCAAACTTATGAATTGAATGTGTTGTGTTCTTGTTTTATATGCTCATTGAAGTGGGTTTATATAGCTTTAAATCAATATGGTCGTTAGACACTGACTTGGTAGGTTTGGTGCATTAAATGCTCAAGTCTCGCGTTTCAAATTGTCATATTTTCGAATTACCAATTGATTGGATCCTTGTACCAATCGACTTAGTTAAGTGAGAAACTTCACTTTTAGGCTATGGGGGAGTACTGGTCGACCGGGTCCTAAGCGCTAGTCGATTGAGAACTCTCTATCCCAGTTGTCAGTCGATTGGGTTTTTGACACCAGTTGACTGGAGACCTTCTGTCCCATACCCTAGTCGACTGGTATATTGAGCCAGTAGACTGGGTTACCCTTCAACCCAGTTTTTCAAGTTTCAAAACTGTTTTTGACTTGGAAGCATTTGTATTAATAGTTTTGTCAAAATCCTTTTGTAAAAAGAGCCATAAGTTAAGCTAAGTATTTAAACATGAGAGATTTACAGTTGTTTTCAATACCTTAATGCCTATTCTATATATTTTGTCTTGTCTTGATGTCTGAAACTGGTTGAGTTATTGCATCTTGTTTCTTTGCTGAGTGCTTTTACTGCTTAAATACTTAGATAAAACTGTTAGTACAACTAGAGTAGTGTTTTGTCATTATTAAAATCAAATATGGGTTAACAATTTTAAGCTTTGTGGAGTTTATGGATTTGGTTTTATATCTCAATTAATTATAAGAGCAATACTACTTTTATTGGACATTATTATTTTAGCATTTAAAGAGTTTATGGATTGGGCTTTATATCTCAGTTAATTATCAAATTAAAACTACGTAGTTTCATGTTTAAAATTTTTAAAAAAAACAAAACAAAACAAAACTAGACACATAGCATAATCTAAACAATTTTTAAAAAAGTCATTTCAAATAGTTATATTTATTAATATAGATTTTACATGTATTTTATATATATTTATCCAATAAAAATTTTAAAAAATAATATAATATAGAGTAAGAGACTCATTTCATAATTTTTTTAAAAAACAAAAATTAAGTTTCTATCCTCTCAATCTCCTTGTCCTATATTTGCTCTACAAATTAGTTACTTTATCATGATCTAGACAAGATTAATATATTATTATATAGATTATGTCATTAACAAAGAGAAAAAAAAAACTAAGTACAATGTTTCTCACTTTCTTTACATTGATTATTGTTATCATGAACTTAATTAGTAATGATGTTGAAATTTGGAAAAGATAAAAATAAACTAACTTAGCAGATCAACTTCAATTCAAATAAGTGCTAAAATGACACTATCAAAAATGAGAAAAAAATTTGTTGTAACTCGATGGGTCAACTTGAAACCCGAACGACCTGAAATGGCTTGTAACCCGAATGATCTGAGACCAGAAATGACCAAAGCTTGAAACGATCCAACCCGACCTGACCTGTAACTCGAATGACCCAAGCCTAAAACGATCTTAACCTGACTTGACTCGAACCCAACTCGACCCGACCCCACTCAACTGCCACCTCTAGGTTAGATTATCACAATAATTTTGAAAATTTAATATTTTTAAATTTTTGAAAACTTTTTGTGATATTAGACCAATCAACTATTTGAAAATTTGAACTTTAATACTATTAGAAAGAGCTTGACGAGATTTACAATCCGACATCGAGTTCATCTCTTTCTATCCCATCAATCACTCTCTTATACAGCATCCTTACGAATTGGGAAGACCTGATTTGAGATATGTTATTTTTCAATGATTATTGTTAAAAACCACTTACACCATTGAGCCAAATTTCGAAAGAGAAAAAAAAACTATAGAAGATCAGAGTTAGTCACACAAGTTGACGCACTTCGAGTGGAGGTGACTAACTGTTCGATGAATTTTTTTAAAAATACTATTTTAAAAAATTAAAGTAATATGACATAAGAATATTTTGATTAAAATAAATTTGTAGTTCAATTTTACGCTCGATTTAAATTTTATATCAGATGGACATCGTCACCATGAATTTGAACTTAGCAATTATTTGATAATCAGCATATATCAAATTGATCCAGAAAGATGTAGCCCACTTTTAACTCGCTTTTATCATCGTCATTTTTTTCTTATCTGACTTTTATCTTCCTTTGAAATTGCTAATGTTCAACCATTCAAGCTCAAATGAACTTAAATAAACAGTACTAAACAACTTATAAGCAAAAATAAATTGAAGCATATTTAGAAACTCAAAAGTACTAATTCAAGTTGTTTTTAAGAATATTAAATATTACATATAAATTATGATTATTTTTTTAAAGGTAAATCATAATTCACACTAATTACAGTTTGCAAATCAAATCAACGGTTTCATGTGATCCATTAAGAGTTTAATTAATATCACGATAAATTCATGGTTGATTGAAATATTACATATCCATATAGTAGTGAGTACGGATCTGTTTCACAAGCTCATCACTTAAAATGTTAATTTAAATCATTTTTTTGAATTGTTAAGTTTTACATATGAGTATTATCTTTCATATCATATCTCGTGTGGTATGTCATGAGTCATTATAATATAAAAAAACGGATAAACATGATTGAGGTGAAGTATATATGATTACATAACGATGTGGTTGGTTTTCAATAAATGAAGATTTTTATTGAAAGTACAAAATTTTACTTTTGATTTTTATCGGTACGTAAATTATTTATTTGATTTATATATCGATCATTTCTTTTATGATAATATTATAAATTCGTATATAAGTTATATAACTTATTTTAGATTTTTATGAATGAATGAGATTTGTTGAGTTGAAATGTCACAATAAGAAGCCCCACATAAATCTAATGATACAACTTAAGATTTCTTATGTTAGTTTTAAATGCAAATATAAACATTCATGTACCTTGTACCATACAGATTAAAAGAAAATCCCACCAAAATAATCCCCAGAAGATTGTGCTACTCACATCTTAATCATGTCTAGTCTTCTCCACTTGCTAACACATCCAACAAACTCCAACAGATTGCAGCCCTGCAAAAAAGTCTTACCATAATTAATTTTCAATTTGTAGAGAATATATACGAGAGTGAAGACGAGATTGAAAAGACAATTTTATATCGAAAACAAATATGAAACAATGACAGTTGATATATATATATATGGTTTAAATTTAAAATTTCACGAATTTAAGTTTTTTAATTAAATTAATATTTATTCATGTATATCAAATTTTTTATACAAGATTTTTACAATTTTTAAAAAAATTAAAAAAATTGTATTGAAACAAGAATATATGATCATAAAAAATTGTAATAATTTTTTGTTTTGGTTCAACTTTAAAGTAGTATAATTGGTGTTATAATAATTTAGAGCATCTTGGATGAGCATCACTTATTGCATGCATATAAAATAAGATAATTATACTTTCTTTTTAATAATAGCAACCAAGATTATAGGATTTTATTTTATTTTGTAATTACCAATCAAAGGATAAAAATGTGTTGTTATGAGGATATCAATTAAGTTATAAACCATAATTACACTTAGTGGTGAATTCAATCCTTGTGGCTTGCGAGATGCATGCTCGTGAAAACTCAGTTCGTGGCTCGTAAAAATCGTTGGAGTCAAACTTGAGCTTTCGAAAATTCGACTCATGAATCAAATCGAATAAATTAAATATACATTTTATAAATATTTACCATTTCTTTGATGTTAAATTTAAGTCTTGAAATATTACTTCAATCCTCTTAGAAAGGCTACTACTTCAAGTTAATGATATTGGACGGCAGGAGTCTTTTACATGGTACCTCTCTCACTCTATTGTGGTTTTTAACCAATGTGAGATTCAAGAGAGCTTTATACAAGGAAACTCTCTCACGCTATTGTGTTTCCTAACCGATATCAGTCGGGGGAAGAGACAAGTTCTTATAAATATAATGTGTACTTGAGAACTAACATGCATAATATCATTTGTTGTGGAAACATTACTTGGGCTAATTTAAGCCTAACGTTTTTGTTTCTATCTAGATAAATTGAATTTATTTGCTTGATCAATAGTAATAAATTAGTTAAAATTTTGGCTTCAAGTTAGTGCCCAATGTTACCGTTCCTAAATAAATCAGTTCAAGTTGATTCATTCTTAAATTAGTTCAATTTTTTTTTAAAACTTTTTTTTAAAGTGACTCAAGCTTGTAAAAAATTCATCGAGCTGCGTTTGAGTTTTATATTCTTGGCTCGGGCTTAGCTCGAGGTTCAGCTCGACTAAAGTTTTTCTCATTAACCGAGTTCGAGCACAACCTAGTTCGGACTCGGCTTAAATTTACCCTTAATTACACTTCTTTTTAATTTGCACGTTAATTAATAATAAAAATTATTTTATAACAAAAACTAAGTATATACACATTTTTTATTTATTATTGAAGTGATATTATATATAATTATAATGATTGATCTGATCTCAATACCAGCTTATAGTGCTATCACTAAGTCGTGTTTATAAAAATCTACAGTATTAACATAATTCACCTAGAGTAAATAAATAACCAATATAAAAATTTAAAAAATAACTCACATTATGCTACATGATAATTGAATATGAGATTTTATAAACTTAAAAGCCTCAACTTTAGTATTTTTTATCAGTAAACTAAGACCTCATTGTGATATGACTACAAGTATAACAACAAAGTCAGCAAAAGATCAAGTGAGAATGGAAACTGTAAATGTTGAAGGAGAAGAGAACAAGAAAAACAAGAGGGAGAGGAGATCTCTTATATGGACTGGAGATTATATCATGTAGATGGAGGGTTTGAGAAGGCAGTTACGTTCAGTTAGTTAGTTACAGGTTCGTTGAGAATTAGTTAATTCGGTTATAACAGCAATTGACCTTAAGGATCATCTCTCTTGTATTCACTATAAGTAGCCAATGTTTCTCAGACTGGGGGTTTTTTTGAAGAAATTAATAAACGCATCTCATCTCTCTCTCTAATCTTATTTTCCTCACTAATTGCAATTAGTAATGGTACCAAAATTAATACTAGTCCTAGCCGTGGATGTTTTCTTTCTCCTCAATTTTTCTTTGATTTAGAATAAATAATCATGACAGAAGAAATAAAATGATAATTTCACATTTTAATTTTAAATAATATAAATAATAATTCTACAAAAACACTCATCCATAAAATAACTCTTAAAAACTCAAATCCAAACAAATCAAATGAGATATATTTATTAACAAACAAAATAAAAAGCTCGTGGCTCTAAACGAGAGGGCACATAATATTGTTTTTAAATGAGAAATATTTTTTTTAACGTCAAAGCATCAATCTATAAGTACATAAAATCTGAATCTCCTTGTATGTTGCTGCAACACGTGGCAATTTATTATGCTTTTCTTGCTTTCAATGTTAAATCACGTCGTTTAAGGCTTTTAAGCTATCTTCTTGTTAATCCTCTCTCTTCTCCTCTCTCTCTCTCTCTCTCTCTTTCTCCTGCAATTTTACTACTGCCCACCAGATTTTTTGCTCTTTTTTTTTTTAGCTTTTCTTCTTCTTTTCTACTGTTGATGAACGCATATACAATCAAATTATCATCGTTTTTCTTTAAAAAAAATTATTAAAATTATATTTTAAATAGATTTATATTCTATCATATAATATAAAATAAATTTTACTTTATATATTTTATATTTTAAAAAATATATATTATAATATTATTACCTATCGCATCTTCAAATAAATGAAAATAAAAAAATCGTTATAAAAAAATTAAATATTTTAAATGAAAAGTTTGTTAATATGTTATTTTATAAAATTAAATAGTCTATCATCTCAAATAAATGAATATCAAACACCATCATAAAATAAAAATTAAAAACAAACTTTTTTATTTTAAAAATTAAAATGATACTGCATGTTTTTAATTTTAGAAAAATATGATTCAAATAACCTAAAAAATTGTGTTATGAAATTTTTTAAGATAAATAATTGATAAATAGAATTATTAAACTTATCATAATTACTTGGAGATATTTTAACGCTAAATGTATTTTAATCATTATGAAAAGTAATATCCAATTAAAATTTTGATTATTCAGAAAAATTTATTTCGAAACTGCTAGATAGTGAAAATTAATATTTTTAAAGTGAATCGTATGTTTTAAAAAAATTGATATGTTAATATCATTTTAATAAACTTAAAAATAATACAATATAACTTACCTTAAAAATATATATATAATTAATCAAGACTCAAATAAAATCAAAAGTTATCATGGGGACAATTGATCGATAAAGCTTATCCTCGCTAATGTCAGTAGGATAACATTGAAGGGCAATGAACCTAGGTAGGTCATACATTGAAATTCTGCAACCACAATATATATATATATATATATATATATATATATATATATATATATAATCACATTGAACAAAATATGGATTAGTATAGTAATATTCAATATGTTACTCCATTTCTTCAAGAAAATACAATTTCAATAAACACGGCAAGAATCACTCAATAAACGATTAATAATTAGAATAAATTATAGTAATAATAATAAACCATGCATTCATATTTGTGAAACCTCGTTTTAGGTATAAGTCAAATCGATCGTATTGGTTAGTTAATTATTTCATGTCACGTTAATGTATGCGATTTTTAATTTTAATTCAATCAAATACATTATTAATTATATGGTTAAAAATCAAATGCGTTGAAATAACATGTTATAATTACTATTAAACCAAATTTATAGATTGAAATTAAGATTTTTATATTAAGATGAAATTAAAGTTTTAAGTTTGAAATTTGAAAGTTTTTTTTTTTTTTTTTATGAATATACCATTGAAAAAAATCATAGTTTTACTTAATTTCATTTTTAATGTCTCAATTTGATGTTATTAAACATAACATTATCATATCTTTTATGACTATCACGGTCGCATTCGAGATTTGACATACAATATATGCATAGAAGTGGAAAACGGGAGGTGTTAAGATGAGTTTTTGGGATAACGGGTATAAAGTTAAAAATCTTCACTTTTTAATGAGTTTATATTTTTTATATATTTATATCAGACCCGTTAAGGATAAATGAACCCGCAAGTAACAAATTAATAAGTAAACTGTTTTAATTCGAAACAATTCGGTTAATAAATTTAAATGAATTAATGAACAACCTTACACCCTTTGACTAAAAAGCAAAGCATTTTCTTTCATTAAAAAGAAATGAAAAGAAAAAAAAAAACATTTTCAAGTGAGCCTTCGATTTTTTATATGGTTGACGAGGCAAAGTAAGTAGGGAGCTACTGCATTATACGACACCAATTATTGCACTAACATGTGTTTAACAAATCCTGCCCGTGTGTGATCTGTGCCTTAAACCAGTTTCCTGCGTTTGGAGTTTGTGGTTGGACATTTCTCTCCTGGTCGGTGCAATGGTTCGAGTAATTGATCTTTCACAAGTTCTTTTCTCCCCTAGCTAGATGTCACGGTCCGTGCTTGTCCAAGGTCTTATACTATGTCCATGGTCGTATGTTTCATGTCTTTTGGAAATGTTGGTGTCTAATGGTAATTTTATAATTATTTATTATTATTTTTTTATTTTGTATTTTCAGAAGTATGATGGCTCACGCATAAACAATGTTTCCTTCTGTTAAAGCTCCAAATGACTTAAGACTCTTTAAGGAGGTGAGTAAGTTACTCACTGATCATGATTAAATATGTTGTCCTACTAGTTACTTGGTGGTGCCCCCTACCCCAACAACGTGCTTGTAAGATGCTTATATTAATTAAGCTTTTATGCATTCATGTGCCTAGAGTTGGCTATGTGTTATTGCCTATTTTGGCTTGTATGTGCTTGGTGATCTAGGTGTGTGCCCTTGGGCACGTCGCTTGTTGCTTACTAATGGCTTATCACACCTCACCTATATTCATTGTTACGTGATCCTTTGATTGTTATGTGATAACCTTTTGTGGCTAATATGTTCTTTTTTGCTTGCAGAGTGTGCAAGCCTTAAAGTTACTCGAGTGAGCTAGGCTGACTTGCTTAAGGGGGGGGGGGAAACCAAGACAAGTTCCGCACGGACCTACACCTTTAAGGGAAAGTGCTAGAACCGTGACAGTTGGTATCAGAGCACGGCTCAATTATCTGGAATAGCACAACCATGGTGGTTACGTGTAGCTTTAATGACTCCCAGCGGTTGGGAGAGTTGGAAGTAAAGATGATCGCCCTTGAAGCTCTAGTGTCAAACTTGAGATCCTTTGATGGGAGGTCAATAGAGCTTGAGACCTCACAAAGAGAAATTTATGAGGCTGTGAATGCCCTCACTGATGATGTGAAAGAGACAGTGGACACCTTCTGAAATGAGATTGAGGAGCTGAATAACAAGGTCTGTTGATGAAAGTGGTGGGCAACAAGGAAATTGGAACCTTAGATAGAGGGAAGGTGAAGGTCCCCGAGCCCCACCGATATGAAGGTGCTCGCAATGCGAAGACCTTAGAAAATTTTCTTTTCGTTATGGAGTAGTACTTTTGACCTACTCGTATAGCCTCTAAGGAGGAAAAAATGTCCATGGCATGTTTTTGTCAGGTGATGCCAAACTATGGTGGCGTGGAAAATATGATGACATCCAAAACAGTAGGTGTAGCATCGACACTTGGGATGACTTAAAGTGGGAGATAAAGAACTAGTTCTTTCCTAAAAATGTGGAGTACTTGGCTCACCGTAAGCTTAGAGAGTTGAGGCAATCAGGAAATGTCCGAGACTATGTGAAGGAATTCTCAAGATTAACGCTTGATATCTGAGACATGTCAGAGAAGGATAAGATGTTCTATTTTCTCGAGGGACTAAAAATTTGGGCCAGGTCTGAGTTTCTTTGGCAAAAAGTGCAAGATTTGGCCATAGCTATAGCTACAGCTGAATAGCTAAATAACCTTTCGAAAAACCCACTCAAGAGGAGGAATGATTCTTTTCCCCCAGCTTGAAATAAGGTAAAGTAAGCTAGGATGAATAGGCCCATTAGTTGGGGGGGGGGGGGGGGGGGGTGACAAGAGACCCACCTTCAGTTCCAAAGAAGGATCTTCTTTATGGATATCCAACTTGGAGGTGGGCAAGACGAGGCATTTTTCTTGCTTTTTATGTGATGGGCTCCATCGAGTAGCAAACTATCCGCATAAAAGACCCTTGAATGCCTTACAAGTGATAAGCTCTAAGACACGTCAAGAACAGGAAAGGGAAGAAGAAGAGCACCCCATAAGAATGTGCTTAGATTCTTGAATGTTCTTACTAGCCAACTTCTTGAGAATTGGAATGAACCTAAGAGAGGACTCATATATGTGGACTTGCGAATGAATGGAAAAGCTATAAGATCCTTGGTAGATACAGGGGCCTCCCATAACTTTGTTTCTGCTTTGGAAGCACAAAGATCGCATTTGAAGCTTGAACACGACTCTGGTCAGTTGAAAGAGGTAAATTCCGAGGCGCAAGTGACGGTGGGGCTTGGCTAAAGGGGTGATCATTGAAATTGATCCATGGAAAGGTTCAGTCAATTTCATGGCTGCGACTATAAATGACTTTGATGTTGTACTAGGATTAGAATTTTGCACCGATGTCAAAGTTGTACCGACTCCAACTGCAAGTTGCCTATTAATCATAAGAGAACATCCCTGTATTATCCCTGCTATTACTCAATCGAGTAATGATGAGAAGCTTCTCTCAGCCTTTCAATTCAAGAAAGGGATGAAGTGATGTGAGCCCTATTTTATAGCAGTGCCATTGACAACAGAAGAGATGGGTCCAAGTATTGTTTCGATGTCAGTTCAAGTAGTGTTGAGGACCTACCAAGATTTCATGCCCAGGGAGTTACTAAAAGTCCTTCCACTACGTAGTAGTCTTGATAACGCTATAGAGCTCCTACCGAGCACGAAGGTACCTTCCTGTGCCCTTTATTACATGGCCCCTCCTGAGTTGGTAGAGTTGAGAAATAAATTGAATGATTTATTGGAGTATGTTCATCAGACCATCAAAGGAACCCTATAGAGCCCCGATGTTCTTTCAGAAAAAGCAAGATGGCAGTTTGTGAATGTGTGTAAACTATCGAGCTCTAAACAAGGTCACTGTTCACAATAGCTACCTCATACCCCTTATTGCTGATCTGTTTGACCAATTGAGTCATTCTAAATACTTCTCCAAACTTGATTTGAGATTGGGATACTACCAGGTTCGAATTGCCGAAAAGGATAAGCCAAAGACAACGCATGTCACCCTGTATAGAGCTTTTGAATTCCTTGTCATGCCCTTTGAGTTGACCAATGGTCCTGCCACCTTTTGTACCTTAATGAATCAAGTATTCTATGATTATCTTTATAAGTTTGTGGTGGTCTATCTTGACGACATTGTGGTGTACAGTTCGTCACTTGAAGAGCATGAAAAACATTTATAATTAATATTTGAGAAATTGCAGGAGAACTGTAACGATCCATCCCGAGTTGGCAACCTCCGAGGAGGTGTCATCACATTTTGAAAATCCCAACACGACACATATATACAACAATGAAAATAAATAACACCAAAATAGATTTTTACATCAATCCTCAACCCTCAACAGGGGAGTTACATCAATCTGATCTTTAAAAATTATATACAACGTAAAATGCATGCATATTTAAAAATAAAATAAAATTTTATTTTCTCATTAATCTGAAGATGTTGACACGTATGTGGCTTACAAAAAAATAATTTCGTTTGACTCTCAACCCACCAAACTATTTGTCCTGCTTGCTACCTGAAATCATTGTACAATGAGAGATGAGTTTCACAAGCTCAATGAATTAAATTTACTAGAAGTACTCAATCTGTATAAATAGTCTTTCAATATTAAATCAATTATATTTTATATAACTTGATAATAGCATTCTACTATCACTACACATATCTATCAATCTCTTCTTCTTATTTATTGGTTCACCTCAAGACCATTAATTATCTCATAATTACCTCGCAATGAGGTTCACATCATAAAGTTTACCATTTAGATGGTTCTTATCACCGTAACTGTCTCTCTGTGAGACTCATCCGTCTATAAATAAATTCACAATAACACATCACACATCAGCATTTCAATAATGCAAGCAATAATTAAAACAGATGTAATGCATGAATTATTATTATGGGAACGTCTTTCCATATATCAATATGTTTTTATTATCTTAGATCGGCTGCCTTCCTGGTTCTTTTCTTTATAGCTTATCCCGACTGTCACGGATTTATTTCCAGCCTATATCGGCTGTCACGGTTTTTCAATTAGACCGGTCCCTTCTAGTTCTTTTCTTTTATTTAATGCATATGCATATAAACAGTGATATGAAATATGCATCTGAACAATAACATAAAAGAACAAACTTGAATTTAAATATTTAAATTGGCTATCATGATTTTTCTCAAATTATATAAAAATTTCCACTAAATTTCTCTCATCATAAATCACATCAAATCATCCATCAAAGCTTGTTCAGATTCACTAAATTTCATCTCCTCATAATTCGTATCAAAACATCAACCATAGCTCATCAAGAATTTTACTTATCGCTTTTATTATTAAATCAATTTATTATTCCAAAAATATTATTTTTCATCTAATAATTTTCTATATGTCCAAAATTCATCTCATACCTATCAATAAAATTTTTATCTACCACCAAAGCATAAGCCAATAATTTATTTAATATTATCACTAGATATTTCATTTTTATTTAGATTACTTAAAGTAAATCTAACTCGCCACGTAACACTTAAAGTAACCCGTGGATCACCTCCTTGCTTTTCCCGTTCCTCTCAGAAATCTCCCTCGGTTGCTAATCGTCAACACCTGACATTATATTTGTATTAAATTTCTAATTATTTCTTCAATTCTTCTTAAACCACATCCTTTGAAAATTCCCACTTTGAATTCCGAAAAATTTTATATACGCTAAAAATTCAAAAATAAACACTACGTTATTATCTTCTATTTTTCTGATAGTTTCTCGTTACTCTCTAAGAAATTCCCCAGTAAATTCTTCAAAATTTTGCTCTTTCAACCTCTCTTTTGATCCTCAAGTGTTTAAGGAAATAGAGTAATTTGAAGGAAGATTAAACAAAATTTGGTAAGTATAGTATTAACGTTTATATATATATATATATAAGGTCGGTGGCAGCCAAAGGCAAAAGCTTTCTCAGCATTTTAACTTCCCAAGCCTCCATGTTTCCTTGCACTTGTAACACATGCATGCCTTCAATTTTCATTTGGCAGTAGGTGCTGCCACCTACTGCCACGTTTTTGTGTTTTTTTTTCTTTCTAAAACTCCTTTTTTTTTCTTTTCTTTTCTCCTTCACGGTGGACCTATCCAATTTTTTTTTCAAAAGAATTACTTTATGCAATACTAAATCTTTCGTGTAAATATATTATTTTAATTTCATGTCATATTTATTAAATTACATCTTTACCCTTACTTTATGATTATGAGTATTACAAGAACCAATTTTTTGTGAAGGAAGAAAATGTGCATTTGCGCAGACCTATATCAAGATTATGGGCCACATAACTGATCAGGGTTACATTCGGATGGACATGGGGAAGGTAAAGGTAATTTAAGAGTGGAAAACTTCAAGTAATGTGAGCGAGCTACAGTCTTTTCTTGGGCTAGCAAATTGCTATCGACACTTTGTTGAAGGATACTCTAGGAGAGATGCCCCTTTAACATAACTCTTGAAGAAAGGCCACAAATGGGTTTGGTCAGTCTAATGTCATGAAGGTTTTGAAGATTTGAAGCAGGCTATGATGAAAAATCCGGTCCTGACCCTCCCTGACATCCCAAATCCTTTTGAAGTCCAAACGGATGCGTCGGATTATGCCTTATGGGGAGTTTTGCTTCAAGAGAGCCATCTTACTGCATATGAGAGTCGCAAGTTGAATGAAGTTGAAAGATGGTACATGGCCCAAGAAAAAGAGTTGTCAGCAGTTATTCATTGTCTTCGAGTATGGAGACATTATTTGTTGGGGGCAACTTTTGTGGTGGAAACAAACAACACGAGTATTAGTCATTTTCTCACTCAACCAAAGCTCACGGCAAAACAAGCACGTTGGCAAGAATACTTGGTTGAGTTTGATTTCCACTTTGAGTATAAATCGGGTCGTACAAACCAAGTGGCCGATGCGTTGAGTCGAAAGGCAGAACTTGCATCTTTGAAAGTGTTTGCCCTTTTATCAGTAAGTAAAGTTGTTATACCACTATGAGAACACATCAAAGAAAATTTTAGCAAAGATGACAAAGCCTAATCCTTATGAAACAATTTTCGGAAGGGAATACTCGACAATTTTGGGTTGAAAATGGGTTATAATGAACTAAGGGTCAACAATTGTTCGTCCCCAAGATTGAAGACTTGTGAAAACCACTATTGTGTAAATGCCATGATTCTCTTTGGGCAGGCCACCCTGGTTGGCAAAGGACTTATGCATTGTTGAAACATGGCTACTACTGGCCCCAAATGAAGGAAGATGTGATATGTTGCACTAAAACTTGCCTTACTTGCCAACTAGATAAGGTTGAAAGGCAGAAGTTAGCCGGGTTATTGGAACTCCTGAAAGTACCTTTAATACCTTGGGAAAGCATCTCACTAGACTTCATCACTTGTCTACCCAATTTTTGGAATCATAGCTCCATTCTAGTAGCGGTTGATTCGATTTTCAAAGTATGGTACCTTCATCCCTGCCCGAGGTATTGTACTGTAGAAGAAACAGCTCGACTATTTTTCAAACATGTGGTTAAATATTGGAGTGTGCCCCAAAGCATTGTGAGTGATCGAGACTCAAGATTCACGAGAACCTTTTGTTCTGAACTCTTTGGACTCATTGGCTCAGTACTTAACAATTCATAAAGTTATCACCCACAAACTGATTGACAGACAGAATGCTTTAACAGCACGCTAGAAGAATATCTTCACCATTTTGTTAATGCCAATCAGAGAAACTAGGTGCAACTACTTGAAACGGTACAATTCTATTTTAATGCCCTTAAGTGGGCAGACATAGGGAGAACCCCAAGACAGTTCGAAGTTGGAGACTTAGTGCTTGTGAAGATTTTGGCAGAACAAGTCAAAATTCTCAAGAAGCAAGACAAAAGATTAGTATGCAAATATGAAGGACCAGTCCCTATCATAGCTAAAGTGGGGAAGTGTTCTTACAGAATCCAACCACCAGCTTGGATGAAAATACACCCGGTGTTCCATGTTAACTGCTTGAAGCCATACCATGTAGACTCAAAAGATCTAGCACGAAGCCAACCGTCAAAACCAGCCATCAACATAAAGCCACCAGTTCGAGAGGTAGAGGGGATCTTAGCTAATTGAGTGGTGAAGACACACAGTGGAAGACAGTAAGAATATCTAGTGAAATGGAAGACCTAAGGAGAAGAAGAAACCAATTGGGAGAAAGTAACCGATCTACAACCATTCAAGCAAAAGATTGAAGAGTTTCTAGCAAGTAGGTCAACGAAGACGTCCACAGATTAAATGGCGGAGAATATCAAAATTCGTGCTTATCCAAGGCCTTGTACCATGCCCATGGCAGCAAGTCCCATGTCTCTTAGTAGTGTTGGTGCATAATGAACATTTTGTAATTCTATGTTTTTTTTTTTTATTTTGTATTTTCAAAAGTATGATGGCTCAAGCATAAGTAATGTTTCCTCATGCTAGAGCTCCAAATGACTCTTTAGGGGGGTGAGTAAGTTACTCACTGGTCATGATTAAGTATGTTGTCCTACTGGTTGCTTGGTGGTTCCCCTTTGCCCCAACAATGTTCTTGTAAGATGCTTATATTAATGAAGCTTTTATGCATTCATGTGCGTAGAGTTGGTTATGTGTTATTGCCTATTTTGACTCGTATGTGCTTGGCGATCTAGGCGTGTGCCTTAGGGCATGCCTGTGTGTGTGTGTTGCTTGTAGTGGGTATGTGCCCCTGGGCACGCCGCTTGTTACTTGCTAAGGGCTTGTCACACCTCGCCCGTATTCATTGTTGCGTGATCCTTTGATTGTTATGTGATATTATTTTATGGCTAATATATTCCTTTTTGCTTGTAGAGTGTTCAAACCTTAAAACTATTCGAGTGAGTTAGGCTGACTTGCTTGGGGAGATCAAGATAAGTGCTGCACGGACCTACGCCTTTAAGGGAAAGTGCTAGGACCGTGACTAGGACACCTTGGAATTTTTAGGATATATTGCAAGAAAAACAAATGAGTAACTAATAAGAATCTATTGTGGGTTTGGTGGGGGCCCAATTGATTCAAAGAATGTAATTGTTAAAATCATTTGATCATTTGATGAATGAACAGATCATAAATATACACAAGTCAAAGACAACTATAGCAGATCTTCTTTTCATCCGTTTTTGGTGGTGTGAAGAGAGCCACCCAAGCCGGTGCATTGCTGCCTATCACCACTCTTGATGGTATGATCAACTGATCATCACATCTCTCACCGCCCGGACAAATTCAAGATATTGATCTTTACGTGCCATCTGATTTACTGTATCAGACTTTGTATCCATGCAAACATTGAATTTTTTATTAAAAAAAACAAGTCTTCGATTGTCTTTTAAGCACTTTAATCTCATATTCGAGTGGAATTCAATATCAAAATTTTCATTATTGAAATTTTTTTTCCCTTGTACATGTTGAATTAATATTTTTTTAGACTTAAATACAAAATTCATCTTAAATTAAGAGTTACGAGGCACTTTATCCCCAAGGTTTTATAATGGAGTAATTTAACTAGAGTTTAACAAATTGGAGTTACGTGTCCCATTAACCAAATTCTGACCATAATTCAGCCAAAAAATTACTAGAATTGTTAAAAAAATATTAAACGTATCACGTCAACTCCAAAACAACCAAAAAAACTGCTCACCAAAGCAACAACAAAATCCGGTTCTCAAACCGTCTCTTTCTCTGTCTCTCAAACCCTTCTCTCTCTCTCTCTCTCTCTCTCTCTCAAACCCGTCTCTATTTCTCTCTGTAAGTTATCTCCCTCCCAACTGGGTCAACCCTTAAGTTCTCTCCTTCCCAACTGGGTTAAAGCCCGAGCTGTTCTTTAAATTCTAGATTTTGATCTCATCACAGGAATAGTTCCCTTCTCGTCGGTGGAGCCCGTGATCGACCCCTCTTCATCCTCTTATGTTTGAGTTTGATTCCATTTTTGTTTGGGTTTGATTCATCAAATTAGCTACTGTATAATTTTGTCGGGTATTGACACTGGGGAATCAGTTCCTTTCACGGAGGCCACCGTTGAGAAGAATGAAGATTCAAAATATGGATTTCTGGCAACGTAAAGCCAAGGCCAAGAGGGGCACCACCAAGCGGGTTAGATCCAATTGGGTATCGAAACCGGACGAAGGAGGACCCTATGAGGACATCAGAGAATATGGGGACGAAGGGTTCAGGGATTTCGATCCGGACTCGGATTGTCCGTTAAATTGTATATTGTATACTGCTATTCAAAAGCTTCGCAAGGGATTTTCGCGAGTTTTTCTTTTTCTCTTTTTTTTTTGGATCCTAAGACGTATTCCTATTTGTAACATTTTTTTCTACCTTAATAAGAACCTCGGTGATGGCTGAAATTTTAGATATGATTATGAATGCATGCCTGAGATGGTTTGATGTCTTGTTTTTGCTCTAACAATAATAATATTACTCACTGTGTTTTTGATGACTTGGTATCAAAAATAATATTACTAACTGGGCTTATGATGAGAGAGAGAGAGTTGAGACCCGGTTTTTTTTGTTGATTTGGTAAGCCTTTTTTTTTTGGAGTTGACTCAGTAAGTTTAATATTTTTTAACAATTTCGTTAAATCTCTTGATTGGATTGTAGTCAAAATCTTGTTAAGTGGACACGTTATTCTAATTTGTTAAACTTATGAGTTAAATTGTCTTTTTATAAAATTCAAGGATAAAGCGCCTTTAATTTCAAAATTGAGAGGATTTTTACATTTAAATTTTTTTATTTAATGGTTGGATTCATTGAGATGTATAGTAATTATTTTTTACTTATAAATATTTGGTAATGAAATGATATTAAAGAAATTCGATATAGGATTAAATTGAGACAAAGAAAATTGTAAAACGAAAGGGATTTTAGTCATAAGCGCCCTTATTTTTATTTTGAGAATAGCTATTTACAGATAAATTTCTTATACATAAAGAAACTTTTGTCTTTAATGTTACTTTTTTGTCTTTTAATATGCTAAGAAAACAAGAACTTCAGTATACAGAAAGAAAAAAACTTCCCTATACAGAGCATTTTCCTTTAAATTTTTTCCCTAGAAAAAGTCATATGTGCACGAGTGCAACAGAGACAAAAATCTAGGGGAACCTTGAGTCCTTGTACACAGGGCTGCAGTTTAGTCATTAGTGAATCGTTGACTCTCATGTGCGCATGTCTCTGTTACAGTTTTGTCATTACGTCCTCACCATATGCCAACCCAAACGACGAATTCTACACATTAATTATCATTTTATTTGTATCTATCAACTTTTGTAACCAATAATTCACTCTCTGTTTAGTGACATGTGGATAACTCTTTTTCAATGATCAGATGATACGTGGTTGCGTCAAAGATAGGCACCTAGCAATACAGGTGACAAAACCATAATCATTCACAGACTCTTCACATGTAAGAATGGAAGCAAGATTTCAGGGACTACACTGTCCCTGAACACGTAACAAAACCTTTTGCTAGGGAAGCAGAATCTCAAGGATCGCACCATCTCGAGCATGTGGTTAACTTGCCCCTTGAACCACTATAAAAAACACAAAGTATGTAGATCTCGATTCATTTTCAAGTTCATCACTAAAACAGTAATACAATAGCCCTCTCCATTTTTTCAAAACCTCGCACTGACAAGGGTATCGGAGAGTCCTCGGAGGCACCATCCCCTCTTTCCTCCAGTGACTCTTTAGTTCATCCCTCTTTCTTTGCTCAGATCGTGGAATCCCAGACCTCCAGCTCAGCAACCGATTTTTGGTATCAACAAATTGGCATCGTTTGTGGGAAAAACCAATCTCTCACTAACTTGTAGAAGTAAAGAAATCTAAAGAACTCATCTGTTGCCATGCCGCCTAGAAACACCACCAGGAACACCGGCAAGGGAGTTGTCGGAACCAGCACCGCACCTACACAAAACAGTGCCCACAGCCAACGGTCCGGCTCAAGATTCCATGCTGTGTCTGAACACAGGACCTCTGGCTGCGACCTGTGAACCCTTTCGTGAACACAATATCCTCGTCGTATGGAGATTGATTGGCCCGAAAATCTTCGAGGAGCCGCCTCGGCGCATCCTGCTATTCCAATGATTCAAGTGCAGTTCCTAAAAGTCTCTCGCGTAGTAACAGACCTGGCCGTCGAAGTTTGGAGAAGGGTCGACAGCCCTCGCCCCCATCTACTCATCGCGCCCGCAGACAAACTAGCCCTTCTAGTGGCGGGCTTCCCATCAACAATTGTTCCACTGCGGAGTCTTCGCTGCCTCGTACCGATAAATCTAGAGGAGGCTTCTCCTCTAGAAGAAACCTCGACCTAGACAAATAGATCGAGAAAATGGAAGAAAAAATCAATGAATCCTTCAACTGTCGGGATCATAGCATCCTGGATGAACTCAGCATCCAGGGTTCACTATTCACACAAGAAGTTCTCAAAGCTCTACTCCCGCCAAATTTTTGGATGCCGTAAATCACGTCTTATGACGGCTCGACAGATTCTTGGACCATTTTTAGCATTATAAGACTACCATAATGCTACATCGGCATTTCGATCCGGTTATGTACTGAGTGTTTCCCCTGACACTCGAAAAAGCTGCTGGTACGTGGTATTCCTAGTTAAAGCCAAGAATCATCGACATTTTCAAAGAGTTCAGTTACACCTTTGCTTCCCACTTTCTCAGCAGCAAGGGACCTAAGAAGACCTCAGAAAGCCTGTTCAACATCATTCAACATCGAGGGGAAAGGCTTCGAGTCTACATCTCAAGGTTCAACACTACTGCTTGGGAGATCCCTAATCTCGACCCCAACGTTCAGATGCTGGCACTCAAAAATGGATTGAGATCTATAATCATCAGCTTCAAGCTCACCAGGTGACCGCTTAAAGACATGAACAAAGTCTTGGCCCAAGTAGAGAAGTACATGCTAGAAAAAGACGATCAAGCTTTCCGAAGAGAAAGAGAAGGGGAAACAGAGAAGAAGAGAAAAGACACCAGTGACCCTCACGGTGGGACGACCAAAAACCCCACCATGAGGGCAAGTATAAGGCCACCACCCGTTTTGAAAGTTTCACTCCTCTCAACATGTCCAAAACCAATGTCTTGATGCAGCTCCAAGACAGGGAAATCCTTCAATGGCCCCCGAAGCCGCAGCACCTCAACGGAGATCAAAGCAAGTGGTGTCGATTCCATAGAAATCATGGGCATGATACTGAGAAGTGCCACGCTATGAAACAACAAACTGAGACCCTTAAGAATCGAGGGCACTTGAAGGAGTTTACCAGATCACAGCAAGAAGGAATGCCCGACCGACCCAAGAGGAGTCCTAGATGTCCCTCTAAATAGAACCGATAGCATTGAGTTCCTCGAAAGAATTTGAGGTTGAATCGAGAAGAATCCAACCGGGGAAGTCAAGAAGTCACAATCACCAAAATTATCAAAACAATCTGTGGCAGCCTAGCTACCGGAGGCAACTCGGGGCAGAACAGCAAAGCATATGCTAAGTCCGTGGCTTATGTCAACGGGCCTCATAAGCGAAGGAAAACAAACCAGATAATCTTATTCACGGAAGACGATTTGGATAAAGTACAAACCTCACACGATGATGCCATGGTAGTCTCCCTTCTTATAGCCAACCACGACGTCAAACGCATCTTGGTGGATAACAAGAGTTCGACAAACATCTTGTTCTATAATGCTTTTTAGAAGAAGTGATAGGAACACTTTGTGTTACGTTTTTAATGCCTTTCCTACCCTATTTGGCTTTGCAATTCTCTTAACTTTGTTATTTTGAGCTTAGTTTCTTTTCTTAGTATTTAGAAAGCTTGTGAACGTGGGAATGGTAAAATAAGGCGCTAAAATGAGTTTTCCTAGTTACTTTAGGAAATCTAAGTGGATTAAGAAAATAGTCTTATCATTCTAAGAAACTTTTCTAATTATGGAAACTTTCCTTATCTATTATTTGCTGATTTCTTTGTAGGGTTCCACCTTGGAATTATTTGGATGATGTGTCAAAACACAAGAGAATATTGGAGTCCATTAGTGACATGGGTATGTCCAACCTAACATGGGCTTGCCCAACAAAAAAATCACATAATCTCTTGTCAACTAAGCAAGGTGCAAGGTCCAAGCCCAAAGTGGAGGAACATTCAGATGCAACAGCCTACTGGATTTTGGCCCATCATAACAGGCCCAAACAATATCATTTTTGAGACTTTCTTAGGTCCAAATTGAAGTTCAAGACGTCTTCTTTCCAGCCCAACAAGTTTCAGCTCATTTGGAGATGTGTGGAAGAAGATATGACCGTTTGAATTCTACTAGTTGGGTCCTCCTGAAATTTCGGGATGGTATTCCTTTTTCTTACTTTTGGCCATTCCTTGATTCTTTGCATGTTTTAGGGATTGTTTCCTTGCATGTTTTAGGGATTGTTTCCTTGCATGTTTCATGGCTTGTTTTTAGCATTGTTTTCTTGCTTTTCCTAAGCTTAGAGGGTTGTTCTAAGCTCTATAAATAGGGTGTTTGTAAGCTGAAAGAGATCATCTTTTCTCTTGGAACCATCTCTACTCAAAATTCAAGAAGCAAAAGGCTGAAACACTCCACCATTCCATCTCCAATTGTGAGCACATTAGGACTTTTCCAAAATGTGTTCTCCTTCATCTATCATCATAGCCGTGAGGTTAATCACCATTAACATCTCAAGCTTCCTTGAGTGTGTTCAAGAAGTGTACCCCTTACGGCTATTCTTTTTAATTGTTTCAGCCTTGGATTCTTATGTTAGAGATTATTATTAATTCAATGAGTTTGTTAATTTTCAGATTTATTCTTTAATGTTTTTGAATTGTTCATGATATGTAGACATATTAATTCATTACATATGTTGAATTTTCAGTTCTGTTATATTGAAAACTTTGATATTGCAAATCATTGAAGCCATAATCGCACTTTCGATCACCTAATTGATCTGGAGTACGATTTAAAGTGGTAAAAGCTATGAACAATAGCCAATGTTCTGGAAATTGCATGTTCTTTATCCATGGACTTTTTCATAGGAATAAGGAACATGTTATTGAATCATAATTCCTTTTGATCTTAATGATTTGTTTAAGTAATTGTAAGGATGCGCTGAGTATTAACTTGATTGCTTAAACAAAATAACTAGCTGATGGACTTTTCCTAAGCTTAGTGATTATCTAAGAAGGAATTTATAAAGTGCATGATCTCTTTAGGCTTGCACTTTGATTCAATTCTGATATGTGATTGAGGCACGAATTCGTTGTCTACATTGAAACAATTTGATTAGTCATTTAACAAACTTGATTTTCTTGAATTGTGAGAGAAAATGATCAATTGTAAATAATTGTTCTTTAATTTCCTTAGTAAAATTAGTAAAAAGAAAAATCAGATCATGAAAACCCCCTAATCTTATGTAATGTTAATAGATGTAGATTTATATTTGTTTATAAACTGCTAATTAAACCAATCAAACCAAGAAGGGAGGCTAGAGTCGGAGGAGTCAGATAATTTTTCACATCACTTGTCAGATGAGGAAGAATACATACCTGACTTAGAAGACGCAAGTAAGGAAGACGAAGTACCAATGGCTGAAACTATTAGGCAAATGTCTTCTTCAACTGATGGGGGAGCTGCACCAACTTGTATTACTTATCCAGAACCCGCAGTTGGCAAGATAGCTGAGTTCGAACTGAAGAGTGGGTTCTTGCACCATTTGCCCAAATTCCATGGGCTTACTAACGAAGATCCTCACAAACATCTCAAGGAGTTCCAGTTTGTGTGTTCAAGTATGTGCCCACAAAATGCGGATCTCAACGTTCTGAAGCTGAAGTCATTCCCTTTTTCACTTGAAGATAGGGCAAAGACTTGGTTGTTTGATCTACCCTCGGGTTACATCAACACATGGGAGAAGCTGATGACTGAGTTTCTGACTAAGTACTTCCCTGCCTCAAGGATTACTGTCTTGAGGAAGCAGATAACTGGAATTGAGCAAAGGAAGGATGAGGCGTTCTATGCCTACTACGAGAGATTCAAGAGCTTAATTGCATCATGTCCTTCACATGGGATGAAAGAAGGGAATCTTCTCACTTACTTTTATGAGGGACTTCTCCCCCTCGAACGTCAATTGTTAGATGCTGCTGCCGGAGGTTCTTTTGTCGATAAGACACCTGATGTTGCTAAGGAGTTACTCACCCAACGTGCTCTTAATTATCAACAATACGAGGGAGTGTTAAACTCTACTCATGGGGTGAATGAGGTATCTTCTAACTCTGCTCTTGAGGAAAAAGTTAATAAAATGTCTACTCTTCTTTCTCAGGTACTGAACGTGAATGGAGCACAAGTACAACAAGTTGCTCAAATTTGTGGTGTGTGTTGTACTCAAGGGCATCCAACTGACCAATGTCCCCAACTGATCAACAATGGAGGATGGGAGTCTCTTAACGCTGTTGGGTTTCAAGGTAATCAAGGTGGACAAAGGTACAACCCTTTCTCTAACACATATAACCCTGGGCTTAGAGATCACCCCAATTTTCGTTGGGCCAACAATGATAATGTTCAGAACCCTCAAGGTCAAGGGCAAGTGTTTCCACGCCCTCAAGGTTTGTTTATGAGGCCTCAGGTACCTCAAAACTTTATCCCTAATCCTATTGTACCTACAAATTCTGTTGCTTCTAATTATGATGAAATTTTAAAGTCCCTTGCTCAAGGGCAACAGAATTTAACTACTGCTACTCAAGCTTTTGTTACAGGTCAACAGGCTCACACTAAGGATATTGCAGAGCTGAAGAAGCAATTGGGACAAGTGGTGGACTTCATGGGGAAGATAACGGAGAGTGGAAAATTGCCTAGCAACACTGTTCCCAACCCAATTATCGAGCAAGCTAAAGTTGTTACCACAAGGAGTGGCAAGACCATTGTGGATGTTCTTAAAACTCAGAAGAAAGCCAAAGTGACCCACCATGAGGAAGAGGATGTTGTGAGCACCAAGAACGAAATACAGAAAGATCCCACCACCACAATGGCGGAAATGATTGGTCCTCCATCATCTGAGAATGCTTTAAAACCTCAAGGTAATGAACAAAACCTTAAACACTCTTTTGATTCTAATCCTTTTGCTCGTGTACCTTTTCCTAGTAGGTTTGCCAAAACCAAGAAGGATGAATCTGATCAGGCCATCTTGGAGATTTTTAAGAAGGTACAAGTCAACATGCCTTTGATTGAGTGCTTGAAGCAAGTGCCAAGATATGCCAAGTTTCTGAAGGAGCTTTGCACTACAAGGAGGCAGACTCGTGAGAAGGAGGTGGTGAAGTTGAATGAGACAGTCTCTGCTGTCATCCAAAGGAAATTGCCACCAAAGCTTAAGGATCCAGGGAGTTTTTCTGTTCCTTGTGTGATTGGTACCAACAAATTTGATAATGTCATGCTAGACTTAGGAGCTTCAATTAATGTGATGCCTTATAGTCTTTATGCTTCTTTAGAGCTAGGTGCACTTAAAAGTGATAATGTTGTTATCCAATTGGCTAATCGATCTAATAAGTATCCTAAAGGATACGTTGAAGATGTTCTTGTGCAAGTAAATCAACTCATTTTTCCTGCAGACTTCTATATCATTGATATGGAAGATTCGCCCCTAAATTCTACTCCGTTGCTTTTAGGGCGCCCATTCATGAGGACCGCAAGAACAAAGATCGATGTTTATGAGGGAACTCTAACCATGGAATTTGATAATGAAGTTATACGCTTTAACATCTTTGAAGCCATGAGGTATCCATTGACTGACATTAAACCCTGTTTTTCTATTGATGATATTAACTCACTTGCGCAGAGATTTTTGGAAGCAATGGAAGAGGATGAGTTGAAAGTAACACTCTCTCAAGGAGTTGGTTATACTGAGAATGGAGAATCCATTTCTAGGGCTGAGTTAGAAAAGGCTGAAGAGCCCATTGTGATCAAAACCGTAGCCTCCCTTGAGGCCCGACCCATATTACCAAGGTCTATTCCTCATTTGTCCTTTCCTATTTCCACTAACAAAATTTTACCTTCAGTGATACAGGCCCCTACACTTGAGCTTAAGGTTTTTCCAGATCACTTGAAGTATGTCTTTTTGGGGGACAAGGAGACGCTGCCTGTTATTATATCCTCGAAGTTGGAGGAGGACCAAGAAAAGAAGCTTGTGGACGTTCTGAAGAAGTACAAGACCGCCATTGGTTGGACTTTGGCAGATATCAAGGGAATTAGCCCAACCATGTGCGTCCATAGGATCCTGTTGGAGGATGGTGCCAAACCCACCAGAGATGCCCAGAGACGCCTACATCCACCTATGATGAAGGTTGTGCAAGATGAGGTAATTAAGTTACTTGATTGTGGCGTTATTTACCCTATTTCAGATAGCAAGTGGGTGTCTCCTGTTCAAGTTGTGCCAAAGAAGTCAGGAGTTACTGTGGTAAAGAATGAGGAGAATGAGCTTGTACCTCAAAGAGTGGTAACTGGTTATCGAGTTTGCATAGACTATAGGAAGCTCAATGCTTCAACAAGAAAGGACCATTTCCCTCTGCCCTTCATCGATCAGATGCTCGAGAGGTTAGCTGGTTATCCTTTTTATTGTTTTTTGGATGGATATAGTGGGTACAACCAGATCTGTATAGCGCAAGAGGACCAAGAGAAGACCACCTTCACTTGCCCTTTTGGCACTTATGCCTACAGACGTATGCCATTCGGATTGTGCAATGCACCAGGTACGTTTCAACGTTGTATGCTCTCCATTTTCTCTGAATACATCGAGAATATCATTGAGGTCTTTATGGATGATTTTAGTGTCTTTGGTAGAGATTTTGATGCATGCTTAGGAAATTTGGAACTTATTCTGAAACGTTGTGTTGAAACAAACTTGGTTCTAAATTGGGAAAAATGTCACTTCATGGTGACTCAAGGGATTGTTTTAGGACATATCATATCTGCTAGGGGGATTGAGGTTGATAAATCTAAGGTAGATCTTGTGCGTTACTTACCCTCTCCCACTTGTGTGAGAGAGGTTCGTTCATTTCTTGGTCATGCAGGATTTTACAGGAGGTTTATCAAGGATTTCTCCAATGTATCAAGGCCCTTGTGCCGTTTACTTCAGAAGGACACTCTTTTTGAGTTTGATGAGGAGTGCAAGAAAGCTTTTGAGAAGCTGAAGGAGTTATTGACTACTGCTCCCATCATGTCTCCACCTAATTGGTCCTTACCTTTTGAATTGATGTGTGACGCCTCAGATTACGCCGTTGGGGCTGTTTTGGGACAAAGAATGGACAAGAAGCCCTATGCCATCTACTATGCCTCTAGGACACTCAATGATGCTCAACTAAACTATTCCACAACTGAAAAAGAGCTCCTTGCTGTTGTTTTTGCCTTAGATAAATTTCGCTCTTATTTACTTCAAACTAAAGTTGTTGTTTATACTGATCATGCAGCTTTGAAGTATCTGATGACAAAGAAGGAGGCCAAACCGAGACTGATTAGATGGGTGCTTTTGCTTCAAGAATTTGATTTGGAGATCAAGGACAAGAAGGGGAGTGAAAACTTGGTAGCTGACCATTTGAGCAGACTTGTTCATGAGGAGGACGTCCTACCCCTGCAAGAATCATTCCCAGATGAGCAGCTCTTTGGGATTGAGGTAAGTGAGCCTTGGTATGCTGATATTGTGAATTATTTAGTTACTAGGCAATTTCCTGACACTTTACCTCGTTCTAATAAAGAAAAACTTAAGCATATGGCTAGGCATTACATATGGGATGAACCTTATTTGTGGAAACATTGTAGTGATCAAATCATTAGGAGGTGTGTCCCTGAATCTGAGCATAAATCGATACTTGCCTTTTGTCATTCTGAGTCTTGTGGTGGACACTTTGGTGCTCGTAGGACAGCCCGTAAGGTATTAGATTGTGGTTTTTTCTGGCCTTCTATTTTTAAGGATGCATACTTGTATTGCATGACTTGTGACAGGTGCCAGAGGACAGGTAATTTAGGCTCTAGGGATCAGATGCCCATGGCCCATATTATAACTGTTGAGATTTTCGATGTTTGGGGCGTTGATTTCATGGGGCCGTTTCCTTCATCTAACGGGTTTCTTTACATTCTTTTGGCTGTTGATTATGTGTCTAAGTGGGTGGAGGCTAAAGCCACCAGAACTAATGACTCTAAAGTTGTTGTAGATTTCTTGAGATCTAACATATTTGCTAGGTTTGGAATGCCTCGTGTGATTATTAGTGATGGTGGATTACACTTCTGCAACCGTACAATTGAGGCCCTGCTCAAGAAGTACAAAGTGACTCATAAGGTGGCAACACCTTATCATCCTCAGACGAGTGGACAAGCAGAGGTCTCAAATCGTGAGATTAAGGGAATTTTGGAGAAGACTGTGGGCCCTACACGAAAGGATTGGAGCAAAAGACTTGATGATGCACTTTGGGCTTATAGGACAGCTTATAAGACGCCAATTGGGATGTCTCCATTCAGACTTGTCTATGGTAAAGCGTGTCACTTACCAGTTGAGCTTGAGCATAGGGCATGGTGGGCTGTTAAGTCTTTCAACATGGACATTGATGAGGCTGGTTTACATAGAAAACTCCAACTGAATGAACTTGAGGAAATCAGAAACGAGGTATATGATAGTGCATGGATCTACAAGGAGAAAACTAGAGCTTTTCATGATAAGATGATCCGTGGCAAGGCCTTTGTTGTGGGCCAAAAAGTTCTTCTCTTCCATTCTAGACTTAAACTTTTTCCTGGTAAGTTACGTTCTAGATGGGTGGGTCCATTCATTGTCACTAATATTTTTCCTCATGGTGCTATGCAGATAAAAAGTGACAAAACTGAAATGAATTCAAGGTGAATGGTCATCGCTTGAAACCTTACTATGAGGCTTTTGAGGAGCACACTGTGGAGGATGTACCCCTCCTAGAGGTGCCACTCACAAAGGACTAAAAACGAGGTACAAAGTCTAGGCTGAAAGACTGTAAACATTAAAGCGCTGCTTGGGAGGCAACCCAATTCAACCGAAGCTGTGGAGGAGTCATTAACACAGATTTGCATTCTCTTTCTCTCTTCCATTTACGTTGGTTGATCTTTATATGTTATTTGTTTTGTGTGATTTTCATAAATACCTTACCCATGTTTATATTCTATATTACATGCTTATTTTGATATACATTGAGGACAATGTACGATTTAAGTGTGGGAGAGGGATTTACATCTTTTTGAGTCATATCATTGCTTTTTAGGTTTTAGGACCTCTTCCAACTTCGATGATGAAACTGATTCTTAATGGTTTTTAAAGAGTTTGAGCATACTTTTAAAGATAAAACAAGAAATGGAGTTAATTTGCTTATATTGTAGTCATACTTGGAAATTGAAATTTTGATGCACATTAGCCTTGATTTGAGTAATCTGTTGCCTTAGAGTGAAGCATGGAGACATATTGAATGATACTTGCATAATCCCACAATATTTGTGAGTTTTTTGAGCCTTATAATTGATTCATTATGCATATCAATTCAAATTCTCTTCTGAGTGCATCTTGTGAATATAATGTTTTCTAGAACTTGCTTTTAAACCACTTGAGACGATCGTACATGTTCAGATTTGGAGAAGACGGAGGCAAATTAGGATTTTACCACCATGACTAAATAGCCTTTAACCTTATCATGATTTGACCCCTAGATACCATTTTGAGCCTGAATTAGCTTATTTTCTTCATTAACCCACATTCATTTACCCTTACGAACTTAAACACTTTACCTACCCTTTTTCCTTAGAACTAGGGAGCTTGGATCTTGTATAATTGATTTGTAATGTGGAGATGGTGGAAAAGCATAAGTGTGGGGGAATTTCATATGGTTCTAAGGTGGTTGTTTCGGAAAAAAAAAAAAAAAAAAAAAAAAAAAAAAAAAAAAAAAAAAAAAAAAAGATAAAAGGAGTAATAGGAAAAAAAAAATTGTTGTGTTTCAAAAAAATACAAGTTCTGAAGAATTGGGAGAATTATGAGTCTTTAAAGCAAGTTGAAAGCCAAAGTAATTAAATCCACCCTATTGTGATGGAAACGTGGTACTTAATAATGATGATCTATTTATGACGTTATTGAATGCTTTCTAGTTCTAAGGAAATTTTGTGACATCCGTTCTCTTCTTTCTTATGAAACCTTGACCCTTTAGCCCCATTACAACCCTTTCAAAGACCTCCTGATCCTTTGATGTTCTGTTTTTGATGTGGAGAGTAGGTGCACAAGCAAGCCTATGGTTTAAACTGTTTTCACAAGTGATTGAGTAATTAGTATAGCTAGCACCACATTTAAATGAGTGAAAACCAGAGTGATGCATTGTGAGAAGTAAAATTTGATACTATTTGTGCATTAACTCAAGGGTGGCATATTACACTTACTTTTGGCTGATTATTCACACACACACACACTCAAAGTACGAATGTTATATAATCTTATTAACTCCATAGCTTGTTTATTTGAGGTAAACTTGTGCTCTCCGTACTTTATTATGCCATATTACCTAAGGGATCTCTGAGACGTAAGTTGGAAGGATTAGAGTCATTTAATTTGTGTTATGTCATTGTGGTGTCATTTAGTTTATGTTGTTTCTCTTGAGATTCTACTAGGTTACATACTGTTGTTTTGCTAAGGGACTAGCCAAAGCTAAGTGTGGGGGAATTTGATAGGAACACTTTGTGTTACGTTTTTAATGCCTTTCCTACCCTATTTGGCTTTGCAATTCTCTTAACTTTGTTATTTTGAGCTTAGTTTCTTTTCTTAGTATTTAGAAAGCTTGTGAACGTGGGAATGGTAAAATAAGGCGCTAAAATGAGTTTTCCTAGTTACTTTAGGAAATCTAAGTGGATTAAGAAAATAGTCTTATCATTCTAAGAAACTTTTCTAATTATGGAAACTTTCCTTATCTATTATTTGCTGATTTCTTTGTAGGGTTCCACCTTGGAATTATTTGGATGATGTGTCAAAACACAAGAGAATATTGGAGTCCATTAGTGACATGGGTATGTCCAACCTAACATGGGCTTGCCCAACAAAAAAATCACATAATCTCTTGTCAACTAAGCAAGGTGCAAGGTCCAAGCCCAAAGTGGAGGAACATTCAGATGCAACAGCCTACTGGATTTTGGCCCATCATAACAGGCCCAAACAATATCATTTTTGAGACTTTCTTAGGTCCAAATTGAAGTTCAAGACGTCTTCTTTCCAGCCCAACAAGTTTCAGCTCATTTGGAGATGTGTGGAAGAAGATATGACCGTTTGAATTCTACTAGTTGGGTCCTCCTGAAATTTCGGGATGGTATTCCTTTTTCTTACTTTTGGCCATTCCTTGATTCTTTGCATGTTTTAGGGATTGTTTCCTTGCATGTTTTAGGGATTGTTTCCTTGCATGTTTCATGGCTTGTTTTTAGCATTGTTTTCTTGCTTTTCCTAAGCTTAGAGGGTTGTTCTAAGCTCTATAAATAGGGTGTTTGTAAGCTGAAAGAGATCATCTTTTCTCTTGGAACCATCTCTACTCAAAATTCAAGAAGCAAAAGGCTGAAACACTCCACCATTCCATCTCCAATTGTGAGCACATTAGGACTTTTCCAAAATGTGTTCTCCTTCATCTATCATCATAGCCGTGAGGTTAATCACCATTAACATCTCAAGCTTCCTTGAGTGTGTTCAAGAAGTGTACCCCTTACGGCTATTCTTTTTAATTGTTTCAGCCTTGGATTCTTATGTTAGAGATTATTATTAATTCAATGAGTTTGTTAATTTTCAGATTTATTCTTTAATGTTTTTGAATTGTTCATGATATGTAGACATATTAATTCATTACATATGTTGAATTTTCAGTTCTGTTATATTGAAAACTTTGATATTGCAAATCATTGAAGCCATAATCGCACTTTCGATCACCTAATTGATCTGGAGTACGATTTAAAGTGGTAAAAGCTATGAACAATAGCCAATGTTCTGGAAATTGCATGTTCTTTATCCATGGACTTTTTCATAGGAATAAGGAACATGTTATTGAATCATAATTCCTTTTGATCTTAATGATTTGTTTAAGTAATTGTAAGGATGCGCTGAGTATTAACTTGATTGCTTAAACAAAATAACTAGCTGATGGACTTTTCCTAAGCTTAGTGATTATCTAAAAAGGAATTTATAAAGTGCATGATCTCTTTAGGCTTGCACTTTGATTCAATTCTGATATGTGATTGAGGCACGAATTCGTTGTCTACATTGAAACAATTTGATTAGTCATTTAACAAACTTGATTTTCTGAATTGTGAGAGAAAATGATCAATTGTAAATAATTGTTCTTTAATTTCCTTAGTAAAATTAGTAAAAAGAAAAATCAGATCATGAAAACCCCCTAATCTTATGTAATGTTAATAGATGTAGATTTATATTTGTTTATAAACTGCTAATTAAACCAATCAAATCATTTATTATTATTTTTATGACTCTTTAGTATAGAGTACCCGCAATCCCCCGCCAATAACGATACCCTACTAATCACTTTACTACAATCTTCTGCAGGGTTTGTTGATGACCGAAATAAACGGTCTATCAAGAAGTAATTGAAAGATAATTAGTTAGAGCCGAACTCTACCCTACTGTACGGCTTTTCGGGTCTCCGGTGTTCGTCGAAGGCAGTATAGTTCTTTCGGTCACTGCGAGGATGGATCCACGTACTACTATTGTGCAGATTACTTTCGTAGTAGACAAACTATCGTCTTTCTATAATATGATCCTTGGCAGACCCACTCTCAATAAACTGAAGGCGATCGTTTCCACTTACCATTTGAAAATAAAGTTCCTCATTGACGACAGAGTGGGTGAAGACAAAAGAAACCAGCAGGTCTCCATGTCCTGTTATCTGAATGCCATGAGAGGAGGAAAAAGAACAAATACCTTACCCCTCGAAGTGGAAGACTTTAAAGATGAGGTAAAAATCCCACAGGACTAGCCCATGGAGGAGCTAACCATTGTCCCACTTGGATAAGACACCTCCAGAACAGTCCAAATTGGTTTCGGTCTCCCCGAGGATCTCAAAAAATCTCTCATCTCTCTTCTACGGAAGAATCAAGACTTGTTTGTGTGGTTAGCCTCAGATATGCCTAGGATTAGCCCCGCGATCATTGTGCATCGGCTAAACGTGGACCTGAGTCATAAACCAGTCGTTCAAAAGAAAAGATCATTCACCATCAAAACCGAAGTCGATAAGCTACTCATAGCTGACTTTATCCGAGAGACGGACTATCCCGATTAGGTATCAAATGTAGTAATGGTCAAAAATCCCAATGGCAAGTGATGAACTACATTGACTTCACAAACCTGAACAAGGTCTGCTTAAAAGATAGGTTTCCTTTGTCACAGATCGATCAGTTGGTTGACGCCAGCTTAGGGCATGAGCTTCTAACTTTCATAGACACCTATTATAGCTGTAACCAGATCGTCCTACACGAGCCTGAACAGGAGAAAACAACCTTCATCACAGACCAAGGATTATACTGTTACAAAGTCATGCCCTTCGGGCTAAAAAATGCTCGGGCAACCTATCAGAGGTTGGTGAACAAGATCTTTTATGGGCAGATCAGAAAAAATAAGGAAGTTTATGTGGACGACATGTTGCTAAAGAGTGTCAAAGCCAAATACCACAACTCTGACTTAGAGGAGTTATTCGAGGTGTTTCGACATCACCAGATGAAGTTGAATCTCGCAAAGTGTGCATTTGGAGTTACTGGGGAAAAGTTCCTCGATTTTATGGTTACTCAAAGAGGAATAGAAGCTAACCTAGAGAAGATCGAGGTTATCCTCAGTATGACCCCCCGTCGGACGACAAAGGAAGTGCAAAGGTTGACAGGGCGTGTAGTGGCACTTAGTCGTTTCATGTCGAAATCTGCAGAGAAATGCCTCCCCTTCTTCGGAGCCATCAGGAAGGCAAAAGACTTTGCTTTGACTAAATACTTTCAAAAAGCCTTTAAGGAGCTAAATAAGTATCTAAGTTCTCCCCCATTTTTGACCAAACCTGTCACAAGAAAGGAACTATTCCTATATTTATCTATCGGGCAGGAAGTAGTAGCCCCCGTATTGATTCGGGAAAAGGTGGGTATCCAGAAACCTGTGAACTATGTCAGAAAAATCCTCCTTGATGCAGAAGTATGGTACCTTCTGATATAAAGGATGGCGTACGCCCTTCTAATCATAGTGTGGAAGCTTCAACCGTATTTCCAAGCACACACCATCATCCTTTTAATAAATAAGCCACTAAAACAAGTGCTTCATAAGCCGGACATCTCAAGGAGGATGGTTAAGTGGTCTATAGAGCTCGGGGAATTCGACAACCAGTACAATCCCCGAAAGGCCATCAAGGCTCAAGCCCTTGCAAACTTCATTATGGAGACAACACTCTAGGAAGGTCCGAACTAAACCCCATAACTGGAGATAACCGAGCAAATTCTGTCGTTGAATTTTCATGTTGACAGCTCCTCCAACAACATTTGAAGTGGGGCATGGCACATCCTTTGAGTTTAAGATGGATTCGTCATTGAATACGCCTTAAAGTTCGATTTCAGAACTTCTAATAATGAAGCAGAATACGAGGCATTACTCATCGGAATGAAGTTGGCAAAAACGATGGCCGCTAGAGCCCTGGATATGTACAACGACTCGCAATTAGTGGTTAATCAGATGAATGGTGAGTTCGAGGTTCGACAGGAGAAAATTTCTGAATATCTTAAGAAGGCTAGAGAACTCATCACCAGATTCAGAGTGTTCTGGATAACACAAGTTCTTCGGGTAGAGAACTCGAAAGTTGATGCTCTAGTCCGACTCGCCTCCTCTCGCCAAGGTAAGCCAACCTAAGCCGTCTACCTCAAGCCAAACTCAGTACTTGTGCTCCCAGTAATTGAATGAGAAACCTAGGCAGACCTAATCCTCTAGTATTCACATGATGGTCAGCTTCCTGAGCAGAAAAGTGAAGCTAGAAAACTTGTCTCCTGCACTTCCTGATATGCAATAATAGGTGAACGGTTATACAAAAGAGGTCTTACGATGCCTTATTTGAGATGTCTCGAACCCACCGAGGCCAATTACAATTTTCAGGAGGTTCATGAACGGGTATGCGAAAATCACCTGGGAAGCCGGGCTTTAGCCTTAAAAGTACTCCGTTAATGATACTACTGGTCCAAAATGTAGAGAAATGCCGCAGAATTAATCAAAAAGTGTAAAAGTTATCAGTAATTCTTCCTTGTACCCCACCGACCGATGAACCCTCTTAACTTGATCATGAGTCTATTTCCCTTCACCATGTGGGGGATAGATCTCCTTGGTCCTTTCACTGGGGTGTCTCACTAGAGAAAACATCTTATCGTAGCAATATATTACTTCACCAAGTGGGTAAAGGCGGAACCACTTGTAGTATAACGGATCATCAAGCTCAAAATTTTGTCTGGAAGTCCATAGTCGATCCGACATACCTCAGATACTGGTCACTGACAACGGCAAACAGTTTGACAATGCTCGATTGAAGGCATTCTGCGAATAACTTCGTATCGAGCATCGATTCTCTTCCGTAGGGTATCCACACGCTAACGGGAAAGCCGAGGTGACAAGCATGACAGTTCTACAGGACATCAGGAAAATATTAGATGAAGCTGATAAGCAATGGATCAACCATCTTCCGAACATAGTATGGGCCTATCGAACCACCGCTCGGACACCCACGGAAGAAACTCCTTTCTTCATGGTGTATAGCTCCGGAGTGGTAATCCTCTTAGAAATCGGGGTGCCCTCATTACGAGTATATAACTTTGAGTGAACTAACAACGAATAAGCCTTGTGGATGAACGTTGATCTTCTCGAAGAAGCTCAGGATAAAGCTCAGATTCGATTACCCACCTATCAGCAGAGAGTGGCTAGGTACTATAACTCTCGGGTATGAGAGAGAAGCTTTAAGCTACATGTTCTCGTTCAACGAAAAAGTGAAGTGTCTCATCCTTGAGAAATGGGGTTGTCTCAAACTAGGAAGCCAGTATCATATCAAAAAGAGTTTGTCGAGTCAACACTTTCGAGCTTGAAAAGTTGAATGGCAAGCCCATCATTCGCACTTGGAATGCGGAGAACCTCTGCAAAATTTACTAGTAGTGTACACCCCTCGAGTTCCATGCTTTACATAAATGTAACTTGTGAACGCCTTGATTTTCAATAAATAAACCCTCGTTTTCCAAGTTACCTTCTCTCGGCCTCTCTCACCAATAACAATAAAAAGTATTAAGTTTGCAAAAAGTGACAAGGTGAAGAAAGAAAAACTAGAAATTTTATTAAATAATATGATTACTAGCAAAGGGAGGCACTATCAGCCTTAATCTACAAAAAAAAAAAAAAAAAAAAAAAAAAAAAAAAAAACTTCAAATCCTTAGGGGTTGACCTCCCTATAGGAAGCAGCCTTCGTCATGGAGCCACTAAGCTGGGCCTCCTCCTCGCCACCAGATCCACTAGCTACGGCCTCGTCCTCGTACCTCGAGGTGCCAAGCTCGAGGGCTGAGAAGTCGACCTGAGATAGAGTGCCTCAGCCTTCTTCTTGGCCTCCAAGAAACCCCTTTAAGAAATAGAGCCAGACTTCCTCCTCCACAGCTTCTTGGTAGGAATCGAAGTTCTCGAAGTCGACTAAGGCCTCCTCCACGACCCTCCTCATTATTTCCTCTATCTTTTCCCTTAACTTCTACTTAGAGGCCATGGTAGCATCCCTCTCTCTATGCATGGCCTCCTTCTCCTCCACAGCCTCGGCCCTAGCCTAGTCATCACTCTTCTAGCTCAGGTGAGCTTCTTCCAAGGAGCCGTGCAGCTGCTGGTTGAGCCCACAGTTATCATCTAGCTTTTACTGGCACCAGGTTAACTTTTCGCCCATATCCAAGCAGCGGCACGACAGCATCCCATACACCATGCTCGATTGAAATAAAGAGAAAAATGATCAGTTACCGAGAAACAGAAAAAACTTGCAAGAAAAGTTCAAGGTAAAAACACTCACCTGGGAGGCGAAGACCTCGACCACGTAGCAGAGGACCTTGATCAGCTTCCTCGAGAGCTCGATCGTGTTGCATGGAGGGATCCCCAGGACAAAGTTCTCCCGAGCTACCTTGGGGTGAGCAAAAACTTAGTTATCCATATTTATGCCACAATTAGGCATAAATACCCTGGCCTCAAAATGAGCCTCTAGGCTCAGATAAGGGCTTAGAGGGACTCGAAGTCTCCACATAAATAGGAATAGGAGAAGGAGCCCGCAACCACTTCTTCGAGCCTTAGACCTGTGCAGGTTGCTTCCCAGCCTGAGAAGTCCTCTTTTTCTATTGGGCCATCTTCTTCACCCTCTCCCTAGCTTTGGTCATGGATTCCATCTCTGCTCAGCAAAAAACACAAGCATAAGTAATTGGAAACAAAAATGTAAAGTTAAAAAAGCACAAAGTTATGAAGGCATAAAACGCCTAAGTATATACCACTCTCTAAGGTCCCCTTAGGACAGCGAGGGCAGAGGCCACGCTTCACCAACTCCTTATTGTCATACAAAATGCCCACGTCAACTGGCGTGACCACCATAGCCTTCAACGTCTCTTGCACATGGTGTAGAAGGTATGACTTCTTGCACTTCTCCGCATGGTCCAGGCTCTAAGACAATGGGACCCCAAAGCTCTTTTTTCTCTAAATATAGAAGAAGGCTTTCTTCCACTACTTGATGGAAAATGTTTTCTTCTTCAGCAACTACTTCTTAGCTTTGTAATTGATCACGACCCACACATGCTGACCATGTTTACTAATTGGAAATGGGATTTAAAAACATTAATGTTCATCAACCCCTTCACGTCCGAGCAAACACAGATGAACACCATGATCAGACGCACTGAGTTGGGCACCAGTTGGCACAACGCTATGTCAAAGAACTTCAGCATCGAGCAGAGGATTGGATGGAGTGGAATCTGAGCTTAGCCCTCGTGTACTGTTCATAGACACATATCAAAAATGGCACGTGGCTCGATAGGGCATTACAAGCCTTCTCCCCAACACCGACATTCCTCAGGGTGTACTCTTCTGGGATACGATACACACGCCTGATGACCTCGAGCTCCCCCTTCTCCAATTTTTTTGGCACAGAATGTGCCACGAATGATCATTGCACCCTCTCCTTCTCCCTCATATCCCCTCTCAGCTTAGCTAAAACATTATCTACCTCATCCTCATCCTTAGAAGAAGTATCATATTCCTTCTTATTTTCCTCTTCTCTAGCCCGATAAGGGACCATTGCCAATGGCTCCTCCCTAGTATTTCCACTTCTTGAGGATTCATCCTCACTAGAGGTTCGACCCAGACCCATGGTTTTCCTCAGTTCTCTAAATAGGGTTTCACTATCCTCATTACCACTAGGCCTATCACGATACTTATTTACCAAAGACATTATAAGAAGTGAACTAGAAAAAACTCACCAAAGGTAGATCCCCGCGAAAACTCTGAGCACTTCAAAAAGGCGGATCCCTCATTACTCGCACCTCGATCTTCCCCATGACAAAAAGCTCTCGAAACTCCAATAGACTCCGAGGGCTCTCAAAGTTTTTCTTTGAATAACATATGAAGTTAAGTAAAGAAATGAGAAGAAACTCTTTTCTTATATAAAAGCTTGGGCATAATTAACGAGGAAAATTAACTCTTCTCCAACTGTAAAAACATGACATTTGGCATAACTAAGGTGTTGTTACACTCTCTAATGCTTTCGAAGCTATAAAGACATGACATTTGGCATAACCAAGGCGTTGTTAAAGCTGCAGAAGGCGTACCATCAAGGGTGTGCGCCGCCATTACTTTCCTCAAAATGATAGAGCATGCTCCAACATTTAATGTTCTAGAGCGGCCCAACACTCCAGCATTGAATACCTCAACAGAGGACCTTGAAACAACCCAAACAGCCTTCTATGGGCCCAGAGCAAAAAAACCTTCCATAGGCCCAAAACAGAAAAGCTTCCATAGGCCCAAAGCAAAAAAGTATTCCATGAGCCCAAATCAAAAGAATATTCTATGAGCCTAAAGCAAAAAGGCCTTCCATGGGCCCAAAGCAAAAAAGCCTTCTATGAGCCCAAAGAAAAAAAATCTTTCGTAGGCCCAATGCAAAAAGTCCTCTATAAGCCCAAGAAACCGCGTAGGCTCCCTCCTTATCTCTAATCTCTAAGGCCGAGTATTTTGACTGCTGCTCAAATGCTCGGTCCTATGTCTCCAAGACCGAGCATTTTGACTATTGCTCAAATGCTCAGTCCCATATCTCTAAGGCCGAGCATTTTGACTACTACTCAAATGCTCGTCCTATGTCTCCAAGACCGAGCATTTTGATTGCTGCTTAAATGCTCAGTCCCATATCTCCAAGGGCGAGCATTTTGACTGCTTCTTAAATGCTGGGTCCCACGTCTCAAAGGTCAAGCATCTTGATTGCTGCTGTTGGACGATTATTTACTTAAATAAATATGCAAATAACCGTTCTATTTTTACTTGCAAGTGCACAAGGTCTGTGGTCGCATAGTGTGCAAGTGCGAGATCATTTCCACAGGGATTGGTGAATTTCGTTTTAGAATTAGTTTCTTTAGAAAAAAAAATAGCAATTTGATTGTGAGCAAATAACTATAATGAGATCATAGGGCCACAATATCCACCACTAATTATGCTTTCCCACTAACTAAGGTTTCAGTGCTCTAGCCTTATCATGAATATCTAGCGGTTGCCAACCTAAGGGCTTGGCCCACACCTTAGGCTATTGATCTCCCTATGCAACGAGTTAGGCATGGTATATACTCTAACTCTTTTCTCTCTTAAGGGATTCAGCATGGGTGTATACTGAGTTGTTCCTTAAAAGAGCATAAGGGTTGTGGAGATCGGCAACCACACGGGACCTAGGGCTTGGTCAGCTCCCAGTTTCCCATGTTGATTAACCCAGGAATCCGGTGTGGATATCCCTTGTTACTAATGTTGAACCCAGGACTCGGTCATCCAAATTGATTCGACTAACCTATCCATGCCACATGCATACGTTGATCAAGCACATACACATGAGGAATGTAAACACAAACAGGTATTAATCAAGTTAAATATTCTAATAAGGCTGTAGCAAAGATATCAATGAATGAATATGTGGTAAAGCATAACTAGGGCTTTAATCGAGCCTTATAGGAGTTTAGTTACACATACTAAGTAAAGTAAATATGCTAGACATAATTAAATAAAAACAGAAAACTAAAACCAAAGAAGACTCGGGAGACGAGTCGTCAATTCCTCTCCTAAGCTCTCTACTTCGAATCTAGAACAAAAGGTGTGTGTTATATGTTTTTACAGGGCTATTTATAGGGTCTTCATGATGTCCCGAAACCTTAATTCCTTTTTGGAGCCAGAAGACTTCTTTCCAAGTCTGGCTCTGCCGCCTCTGAAGTGATTGCGCTCGAGTGTATGCGGTATGCACTCGAGCGTATGTGTACGCTCGAGCCTTCTTTAAGTACACTCGTGCTCTTGTGCACTCGATCTCAAGGGAGGTGCGCGACAAAACTTGAATTTTGCTTCTAAAAGCTCTAAATTATTGCCTTTTTTGTCAAAGTCCTATGAAAAACACATAAAACACGAAAATGAAGTCAAATCCATAGAAATAGATAAATAAGTTACTTAACAAATGTAAATTAAGGGGCTTAAATATGACTATTTAAGCACTTATCACACCCCCAAACTTACATATTGCTAGTCTCTTAGCAATACAAAATTAAATACTATGCTAGAACAAAATTTAAAGATAAATTCATTTTCATAATACTCAAAGATTTGGGTTGCACATAAAGCTATGATAATCATTCATGAGTAAGCTTAGAATAAATACACATTTTAGATTACAAAAAGACTTCCAAAAGTTTTAAGTTACTTACCTAAGGTTGGCTTAAGGCATCGAAAGTTTGATTTGTGTGTGATGAGTTAGCACATATAAGATGGGGCTTCCACATAATTTTAGCGTATAGGGTTTCGATACCCAAACTTTTATTGAATTCCTTATTAAAGAGAGCAAAAATGGCATAATACTTACTTCTTTTTTTCTTTTTCTTTTTATCATGCAATCTTTACCATGTTGAGTTCCATCGAGCTTTCTATTTAACCCTTGTAACGAGTGTTTAGCCAATGACTCCCAAACCATATAGTTTTAGGGCATTAGGTGTAAAGACACCCCTAAGGACTTACTAACTCGAATAAAAAAGGCTACAGAACTAACTGGTTTTAATGCTTCTAAATGACTCCCATGCTGCCATGTTGAGTTCCATCGAGTTTTCTAGTTGACCCTTTTAATGTGTGTTTGGCCAATGACTCCCAAACCAGATGGTTTTAGGGCATTAGGTGTAAAGACACCCCTAAGGACTTACTAACTCGAGTCAAAAAGGCTACGGAACTAATAGGTTTTCTTGTGCTTCTTAATGAATTTCCCACCTTTTGACGTGAACACTCAATGTTTATTGAGACAAGAGGCCCAGTTACTCAGTGGAAAGTTTTTACTGATCATTAGAAGTTTTTTGATCATTTTTTTGCATGATGAACATATTATTATTATTATTTTCTTATGCCAAAGTGTTCTTTTCAACAAGTTATCCGATTATAGTTCGATTATAGAAACATATACAAGAGAATTATATGTCATACCCCACATAAGTGCGTGTTAAATGTGCTTGTGCAAATTTGGATCAAACTCGTGAATTCTTAGGTGCCTTGAGGTAGGTAACTAAACTTTGTAAAATTCCTATTGCAAGACTATGTGTTCTAGCTTTTAAGCTTACTAATGAAGTGTTATCAAATTTTTAAATCAACCAAAATTTTTGTTTATCAAAAGAACATGCATTTATCTTCCTAAAAAAACAAAAACAAAACTGGGACTTAGTGTGTGCATGTATTTCAAGTGCGTGTGTGATAGTATCTAGTATCTCCCACTACCCCCAAACTTAAAATACACATTGTCCCCAATGTGTGTGTGGTATGGAAAGATCTGACCTGGGAGATAGAGAACTCGGTTGCTTGCTTGCTTGTCCACGCCCCCAAACTTGAACTGGATGCACGCATTAAGTACCTGAAAAAGAAAAATAAACGTTGTGCCAGAAAACAAAATATGCAAATTAGACATATAAATTTAACTAAAAGAAAAGTACTAAAATGAAAAGGATATGTCTGGGGTGTCTCCCATGAGCGCTAAGTTTAACGCCTTTAGCCAGACAGGGTATCCTCTCATTGCTGATCATCAGTGGGTGCAGTCGAGGAGGTGCCGGGTGCAGGAGGTAGGCGGTCAAGGATGGCCTGTAACATCGCCTCCTGTCGTGTGAACTGTGCCTCTAACCTATCGATCTGCTGATGGATCAAACAAGCTGCCTCATGATCCTCCCGACAGATATCGGATAGTTCATAGTGGAAGGAGGATAGCTCATCTAGGAGATGCTGATACTCCATGGATCCCATGTTTGTCTAATCCTCCTCCCATGAAGGGCTCATTGGTGGATGTTCGGCCTCCATCGGATCATCCATTATAGGCTCGGTAACTAGAATCTGTGCTCGGGGACCTCGTGGCATGTGAGACTGGTTGAGGCTCCACTGGGCTCTCCCAAAGAAAGGATGGTCACTAACCGGACCGTCTACAGAGGATCACCTAAGCCCCTTCTTCTTGAAGATATGACTGAGCGAGAAGGAGAAAGGAAGACCCCAAGCATTAGCTGTGGTCGTCTGCCGGTTATGCACCCCATCCCAGAATTTGTGTATCTGACTCCATATGATTGTTGGGATGGAGTACTAGTGACCTCGGTGGAAAGCATAGAAAGCTTACAGAAACTGATCCTGCCTCTGTGTCTTGTGCCCTAAAGGGCATACATTACGCTGCAGGACTGAGTCGACGAACCATAGGAGGGGAGACAACCTCGACTGGCTCCTTGCATTGTTGTGGCGGTCGGTATACTGACCCGCACACATATCCTCAATGATGTGTGGGAGAGGGAATAAGTCAGGCTGCTCCTCTATGTGGCTGTCCTCTGGAGGGGACTCATCGCAGCAAGGTAACGAGCTGGCTATGTTAGTGGTGGTCAGCTCTATGAACCTGCCCTGGACCGAGGAAGATAAAATTTCTGGCCTGGTGCAGTCGTAGGTCAGGTTCTCGCAGAAACTGACCACAAATCGTGTGTATGTTGTCGAGCAGACTGGTTTGAATAGCCGCTTGAGCCCCCGGTTCTTGAATTCTTGGACCACCCATCTTATGGTGTCCAAACTCTTAAAGTCTTCTTCCACATTGAAAGTTGTCTCAAACAGTATTTTATGCTATTCAAAACTGGGCCGGGATGCTTGGTGACGGCTGGTGGAAGCTCGGGATGTGGAAGCTATGTGGTGTGATCAAGCAGTGTTGCTTCTGGTATGATTGTGCTTATGCGCAGCTTCTGGTGCGCTCTATCGCTCAGTTTGAGGTACGCTCGATAGCTAGCACCAAGCACTCGATTGCACTTGGTCAGGCAATTTGTCAAACACCTTATATGCACAAAAAATCAGAAGCTTTAGAATTGATATACCCTTGACTCAATCCTCCTGCAAATGAAAAAACTACCCAATCAAACACACAAGAATAACATATGTATATGTAAACTGAAGATCTAAAATCGTGTGTGTAAGTAACAAAAACATATGTGCACCTTGCGTGCTTTGGGAGAGTGGTGTGTGTGTAAAAGAGACAGAGAATGTATGTGCCTCATGGTCGGCTTGGTTACGTGGTGAAGTAATGGTGGTGTGGTGTGTCGGATAAGAGCTGAAGTTAGGGTTTTGTTATGTGAGATGGGTCGTGCGAGAGAGTGAGAGTAGAATTGCGATTGAGCGTAAGTGAGTGAGGGGATGAAAAACTGTTTATAATAGGCACGTGACTTTTCTGCCCCAAATGCGCTCGAGCGCATTGTGAAGTGCGTTGGATCGTATTTGTGCACAACTGTTTAATGTGATGTGCTTGCGCGTAGTGCAAGGCGAGGTGGCGCTCGAGCACATATGGTGTGCGCTTGATCACAAGACAGGAATAGTAAAAAGAGGTTATATAACAAAATGAATTAAGGTAAAAAGTGGGAACGATACAGTCATACCAATTTCTAGTGGCCTCAGTACCACTAACCTTGATAGAGGCACTTGAGCTATATGTTAAGCAAGTGAAATTGCTCAAGTGCTCTCTATAGTAGCTTTTAAGGCTACGTCTTTTGAAGGAGGCACTTAGGGCCGCGATCAGGTGGTTCTAAGTCTGTTGATAGTTGTTTTTCCTCCAATTTTGGTACCTGGTAGATAAAACAAGGAAGGGTAGTATTAGTAAGTACGCGATTTTTAACTTGAGGATTATACTTACTTGAAGTTTTAGGTGTGCTCTTGATGGTGTGCACAGCTCTATGAACATCTTTAATCACATTATCCTCTGGCCTAATTTCCAATCTCATGTCATCATGGATGGTCTTCAATGGAACAGTATGATGGACTTTAGACACTTCCTTATCAATACCTTGTATGAAACTCACATTGTGACACTCAGCATTAGTTTTAGTGGAGTATGGTGTATTAAAGATTTTAAATTCTACTTTTTCATCATTTACTCTCATTTTGACAATACCTCTTTTTACGTTAATGTTTGTGTCAGCAGTGATCATAAATGGTCTCCCTAAGATGATAGGGAGTGGTACAGGCATATGACACTCCTCCATGTCTAATACAATAAAATCAGTAGGTAAAATAAATTTACCTACTCTTACCAAAACATCCTCGAGGATACCTCTTGGTCGTTTGATACTTCTGTCAGCCAATTGTAAAGAAATGGAGGTTGGTTGGAATTCTCCCAAACCTAGTGTCTTTAATACACTGTAGGGTAGCAAATTGACACTTGCTCCTAGATCCAATAATGTGTGCTCAAAGAGCTAGTCACCTAGCCTGTAATGAATAGTAAAACTACCTGGATCTTTTAGTTTTGGTGGGAGTTTTCTTAATAATACAGCACTTACCTCTTCGATCAAGGCTACCGTCTCATGCTCCTGAAACTTTCGTTTGTTAGTGCAACAATCTTTTAAAAATTTAGCATAAACAGGTAGTTGTTTTATTGCCTCTAATAAAGGAATATTTATTTCTACCTTTTTCAAGGTTTCAAATATGTCAATTATTTTAGTTTCCTTTTTAGGCTTCACCAACCTTTGAAGGAAAGATGGAGGTGTATTTACCTTTTCTATCTCTCTTACCTTAGATGTGGAGGTTTGATCTAGAGATGGTTGTGTATGCTCATTGGTGCCGATGACCTTTCCACCTCTTAAGGTTGTTATGGCATTCAGCTGCTAGTGTCCTCTTGGATTAGGTAATGGCTGGGCCGGGAGCTCACCTTGCTTTCTGGTACTCAATTCCTTGGCCAACTGTCCCATTTGTACCTCTAGTGCTTGAATGGCTTGATCATGTTTCGCAGTGATTTGCCTCATTTCAGTTCGAAATTACCTTGACTCTTCCATGAATTGTTCATATTTATTCAGGATTTGTTATTGTTGAGTTGCTAGTTGCCTCACAAGGCTTTCGAGGTCATTTTTCTTTGCTGCCTTTGATTGTTTTGGTTGTTGCTCCATGAGAAGTTCGGGTGATTCCGCCATCCAGGGTTGTATGTGTTGGTATAGGGGTTGTTCTTCGGTGGATAATTATTTGGTCCCACAAAGTTTGCTTGCTCATGATCTGCAGAATATAAAGGACATGTATCAGTATTATGATCAAACTGTGAGCAAATGGCATATACCTGTAGTGGTGCAGCTGACGGGTTAGTGGAGGTGTTCTGAGCGGCCATGGCTTTAACTAATAAGTCAAGTTTTTTTTTCCACAGCAGCCATTTGAGGAGATGATCCTCCATTTAAGCTTACCTTATACATACCCTTACTTTTGGTTATATGTCTACCTCAAGAGGAGAACTGTTGTGTGTGTTCTCTCAGGGTTTCAAAAAGTTTCATTGCCTCTTCGTTGCTCTTCTCCATTAGCACCTCTCCACAACCTGAATCAACAATGTTTTTGTTAGAATCACTTAAACCTTCATAAAAGGCTTGTACCAGTTCGTCTTGGGATAGGTTGTGGTGTGGGCACTTGAGTAGTAGCTCGTTGAAGTGTCCCCAGGCCTCGAAGAACAGATCTCCATCCTTTTGTTGGAAAGATTGTATTTCTTTCCTCATTTGCCTTGTCTTTTGGGCTGGGAAGAACTTCCTTAGAAATTTGCTCGCCAACTCCTCCGAAGTGTGGATGGAAACTGCAGGCAAAGAATTATACCATAATTTAGCATTATCTTTCAAGGAAAAAGGGAAAAGAATTAACCTTATTCCTTCTTGATCTAAGCCTCGAATGTGTTGGAATTTGCAGAGGTTGAAGAACTCTCGAAGGTGCAAATGTGGATCTTCACTAGGTGTACCCCTAAAGTGAGTTAGTGCACTAAGTATCTGCGGGGTAATTATTTCCTTCTGCCTCAAGTTGATACGCAATGCACGAAAGTTGTTCGAGGTTCTACAGGATGAAGGATTACTTCATCGGCCTCCGTTCAGGTGGTTGTTGTTCAGTTATCTGTTCTGCCATTAGTATCTCTTCCTCAACTCCTTCTTTTATCTCTTTCGAGTTATCTCTAAACCTTTGTCGGATAGACCTCTCAAGCTCGGGATCAAAGGGAAGGACTGCTGGATTCTTGGGTCGTTGTCCGTGCATGAATCAGTGGCAGATATGTGAATGCAGCAGTCAAATACTGCTGCTCGGATGATTCTCTGCCTCAATTGCGCTTGATCGCACAAATGAGTGCTCTCGATCGCACAAAAGAGTGCTCTCGATCGCAAGTGGTACAGAAGGTTCTCCTGGTGTACTTGAAACAGAGAAAGAGAAATTGATTAGGGTTTTTAATGAAGCGAAAAATAAGATAAACACAATGATTAAGAATTGAATAGAAAAGGAAATAACAATAATCAAATTAAATGAGAAGTTAATTCTAAAAGAAATTTAGTGCAATCCCCGGCAACGACGCCAAAAACTTGTTGGACGATTATTTACTTAAATAAATATGCAAATAACCGTTCTAGTTTTACTTGCAAGTGCACAAGGTTTGTGGTAGCATAGTGTGCAAGTGCGAGATCATTTCCACAGGGATTGGTGAATTTTGTTTTAGAATTAGTTTCTTTAAAAAAAAGAAATAATAATTTGATTATGAGTAAATAATAATAATGAGATCATAGGGCCACGATATCCACCACTAATTATGCTTTCCCACTAACTGAGGTTTCAGTGCTATAGCCTTATCATGAATATCTAATGGTTGCCAACCTAAGGGGTTGGCCCACACCTTAGGCTATTGATCTCCCTATGCAACGAGTTAGGCATGGCGTATACTCTAACTCTTTTCTCTCTTAAAGGATTCAGCATGGGTGTATACTGAGTTGTTCCTTAAGAGAGCATGAGGGCTGTGGAGATCGGCAACCACACGGGACCTAGGGCTTGGTCCACTCCCGGTTTCCCATGTTAATTAACCCGGGAATCTGGTGTGGATATCCCTTGTTACTAATGTCGAACCCAGGACTCGGTTGTTGTGAGTTTTAAATTACTCGCAAGCGCACGAGTCATTTGCAATATAGTGTTGTGCAAGTGCGAGGTCGAATCCACAGGGAATTGCGTTGTGAAAATGTAATTTAATCTAAACTAACCCTATCTTAACCTAGTTCTGAATTGTGAATTATATTTTGCAAAACAAATAAAAACTAAACTAAATTGATTTAAAACTAATAATAAAGACACTAAGGTTTCTGAATCCACCCCACCAAAGTTAGGCATATATCTTCATGTTCTAAAAATAGCCTATCAAAACATTCCATGAATCCAACTTAAAACAAAAAACAAGAAATATCCCAATTAAACCAAAAGCATCCAATGTATCCGCTTTTAACAAATCACAAAGGAAATCCAATTTAATCAAAAACAATTTGATGTATCCATCAGATAAAACACATGAAATATCCAACAAAACAATTTAAACGCAATCAATCATAAGATTTTACTCAAATAATTGACAGAACGTTTATACTAAAAAAAATCAGAATTGTATAAACAAATCTGAAACTATTATGCCAAACAACGGCGAGGCTTCATCTTCAACCTTAGTTGAAGATTTTAGCCACTTATAATCATGAAACTAGAGTTCATAATAAAAGTACTAAACATTAAACTAAAAAAACAGTAAATTAAAACTGACTATACATAGGAGAAATTCCACTCGCTGTTGGGCGGCACTTCCTTTCGTGGTAGCAAAGCCTTCGGGATCCACTAGAATGCTAGCAGACATCCACTGGATTACACTAAATGGCACCAGGAATTGCACACTAAAGATGAAGTGAAGAGGGGCTTATATAGGGAAACATCACAAGTGCAATGTGTTTCCAATCCGATGTGGGATACTGCAAATTTCAGCTTTTGCTCTTTGACCTTTGTCTACTAAAATTGCCATAACTTTCTCTAGAAAAATCATTTTATTGATCCGTAAAATTTTCCAGAAAATAGACATCCGGATCTTTCCAAGTATATATGGTTCATCTTCTGGTTCTTCCTGAATCAATACAGTTAAATCCTAAAAATGGCTGATCTGTCACGCTGAAATCATGCACAGCCTGATCTTTGTTTACTAAAACTTCCATAACTTTCTCTATAAAAATAATTTTATTGATCCGTAAAATTCCTCAGAAAATAGACATCTGGATCTTTCCAAGAATATATAGTTCATCTTCTAGTTCTTCTTGAATCAATACAGTTAAATCCTCAAAAATGGCTTATCTGTCACGCTGAAATCATGCACAGCCTGATCTTTGTCTACTAAAACTGCCATAACTTTTTCTATAAAAATAATTTTATTGATCCGTCAAATTTTTCAGAAAATAGACATCCGGATCTTTCCAAGAATATATAGTTCATATCCTGGTTCTTCCTGAATCAATACATTTAAATCCTCAAAAATGGCTAATCTGTCACACTGAAATGATGCACAGCCTGACCTTTGTCTACTAAAACTGCCATAACTTTCTTTAGAAAAATCATTTTTTTGATCCGTCAAATTCATCAGAAAATAGACATCCGGATCTTTCCAAGAACATATAGCTCATCTCCTGGTTCTTTCTGAGTCAATACAGTTTAATCCTAAAAAATGGCTAATCTGTACGAGCAATTATGGCAATTTAGTGAAACTTCTTTCCAAGCTTGTAAACCTGTAAAACAACGAAAAACAACTCAAAGTAACAAATTCCTAAGCTAAGAAATGTAAATTAAGTGGCCAAAATATGCAATATTTGGCACTCATCAAATACCCCCAAACTTATATTTTGCTAGTCCCTCAGCAAAACAAAATAAAAAACTAAATGAAAAACAAAGAACATCACTCATGGTATCCAAAAATTTAAGGAGCACTCAAAACCATGATATTTATTCATGAGCAAGCTTAAAAAAAATATAACTCATCTTTGCAATGAATAAGAATTTTAAAACTTAATTACTTACAAGAGGCAGGCTAAAACATCACAAGCTTGAATCAATGTAAAGTGAATTAGCATAAACAGATGAGGTTTCCAAATAACTTCAATGTACAATGTCTCCATGTCTCAATATTCACAGAATTTCTCATCAGAATGAACAACGATGGCATAGTTTTATTTCATTTATTTTTATTATAAGGCTCTGCTATGTTTAGTTCCCTTAAGCTTTCTAATTGACCCATGTATCGAGTGTTGAGTCAATGACTCCCAAACCAGATGGTTTTAGGGCATTAGGTGTAAAAACACCCATAAAAACTTACTAACTCGAGTAAAAAATGCTACAAAACTAAACTGGCCTTAATGCTACCATGCAAAATTTCCACCTTTTGACGTGAACACTCAGTGCTTACTGAGGTAAGAGGTCCAGTTACTCGGCAGAAAGTTTCGCAATGATCATTATGAATAAAATTCCCACATTTTGACGTAAACATTCACTGCTTACTGAGGCAAGAGATCCAGTTACTCAGTGGAAAGTTTATTGATGACGATCATTATAAATATTAGTAGTATTATTTGTTTTTTTTTATACTTTTCTATGCCCAAGTGTTAATCCCACAAGTCATCTAGTTTCATTTAAGTCATGGAAACATGCACATTAAAATCACATGTCATACCTCACACAATTATGTGCTAATGTGCTCGTTTCAGATTAGATCAAACATGTGAATTCTCGAATGCCTAAAGTAAGTAACTAAAGTTTAAAACTCTATCATCAGATCATGTGTTCAAAATTTTAAGCTCACCAACGAAATCACATCACAATTTTTCAGATCAACCAAAATTTTCAGATGAACATGAACACGCATTTACCTTCTTTTTTTTAAATGAAGAAAAACAACAACAAATTAGGACAAAGTGTGTGTAATGTGTCTCCCATACCCCCAAACTTAAATTACACATTGACTCCAATGTGTGAATAATATGGTAAGAGCTGACCTGGGATATGGAGAACTATCTGGACTAGTATAGCTCATAACATACCCCCAAACTTGATCTGAAGTACGCTTTGTCCCTGAAAAATAACGATTGAAAAACAAAAATACTGGAAATAAACATTAATCATAAATATATAAAATAATAAATAAACAGAAAAGATAAGCTGTGGGGTGCCTCCTATGAGCGCTAAGTTTAACGTCTTCAGCCAGACTTAACATTAGTAATCATGCCCAACTAAGTGCTCCACCATCTGATCAATAAATGGGAGTGGAAAATGATCCTTCCTTATGGCAACATTCAACTTACAGTAGTCTATACATACTCTCCATCCTGACTGAACACGAATTGGCACCAACTCATCATCCTTATTCTTCATTACCGTCACTCCAGCCCACTTGGGTACGACATGAATCGGGCTCACCCACTTACTAACAGAGATTGGATAATTGATCACTACATCAAACAGCTTTATCACTTCAATCCTCACAACCTCTTGCATAGCTGGGTTGAGCCTTCTTTGTGGCTCCTTGATGGCTTGGCATTCTCCTCCAAATGTATCTTGTGCATCACCACCGAGGGGCTGATCCCTTGATATCCTCAATAGTCCAGCCGATAACTTCATTGCGCTCTCTTAAAACGTCCAATAATTTATCCACTTGAGCATCAACCAAATCTGAAGCTATAGTCAGAGGCAAAGAATCTGCTGGACCTAGGAACTTATACTTAAGATTGTACGGTAAAGGCTTAAATTCCTTCTTGAGGGGTTCAGGTGTTGTGGTCTCCTCCGTCTCACTGCTCTTCTGAGGAGCAGACTCCAAAGTAGCATTTGCTTGCTCAAACAACTTATCCAAATCCAAATCTTCTTCAAATTGAGCAAAGCATGCCTCCAGGGGGTCCTCAATACGGGATTCATCTACAATCTCCTTCACTGCTCTTCTGAGGAACATACTCCAAAATGGAATTTGCTTGCTCAAGTAACTTATCTAAATCCAAATCCTCTCTAAACTGAGCAAAGTGTGCCTCCAGAATGTCTTCAGACTCCCTTCTTTTCTCGGGCGCTTGTAATCTCTCAGGGTAATGCGCTTTAGGTACAAACGACCTAGGGAGATCCTTAATAATAGGTGTAGACTGAGATTTCAACCCAAGAGGGGGGAGGTGAATTGGGTTTTTAAAACTTTTGCGGAATTAATACAAGTTTATAAAAACGTACAAGCAGCAAATAATTAAAACAAGTAATGTGCTATAAATAAAGAGTTTAAGAGTAGAGGATGCAAACTCAGATTATAGTGGTTCGGCAATATCAGATTCGTTCCGACCCTACGTCCACTCTCTTCAAGGAACCTCCTTGAAGTAATCCACTAAGTAACTTAGTCGTACAACTTTACTGGTGTTGTACAAACCTTACAATCCCTTCCTCTCGGAAGCTATCCCCTTCCTCTCGGAAGTTATCCCCTTCCTCTCGGAAGTAATCCCTTTAAAAAAGATGTTGTAAAGTAAATGGTAGAGAGATAACAAATGAAAGCTTATACAACTTAATAATATCTCTCTTTCAAAGTAAAGCTTGAAGAATGGCTCAATAAGAATATTTCGAAGCTTTTTTGTGTTTCAAGAGTATAATAACTTGATTGTGTGAGATCAACTCTTTTTGAATATGTGCAGCTCTCTATTGAACGCTCAATAGAGTGGGTTTATATAGCCATCAAATAATATGGCAGTTGGGACTTTAATTTGAAAAAGATTTGCTTTAAAACGTTCAGATTTGGTGTCCAACGGTCATATTTTTGAACTACCAGTCGACTGGGTCGTGATACTAGTCGACTGGTATATTTCATCCAGTCGACTGGGGACTTACTGTCCATTTTATCAGTCGACTGGTATGACTGACCCAGTTGACTGGGGACTTACTGTCCCATGTTCCAGTCGACTGGTATATGTACCCAGTCGACTGGATTGTCTTCCAACCCAGTTTTTCTGTTTTAACTTTAAAATGTTTGTTTTAAAAAGATCGGTTTAGAAAACCTTTTGTGTTCGAGCCATTGAACAAGCTATAACAATGTACAAGTGAGACTTACATTGGTTCTAATACCTTAAACCTATACTAGTTCTTCAGTCTTCACTTGACAGTTTGATTCGGTTTGAGTTCTTTCACCTTGATCCTTGGTTGAATACTTTTCTTGCTTACTACAGTTAGATTGTACTATTAGTAAAATAACAGTTGTGTTTTGTCATCATTAAAATACAGATGAGGGTAAACAATCTCTCCCTTTTTGATGAAGACAAAACTAATAATGTGAAAACAGTTTAAAAAACTAAGTGTTTGGTTTTTCAGAAAAATCGGACAGAGTTTCCTCTGTTTTTCGAGTAAAACCACCCTGTAAACAAGCAAACACAGTTTATATATTTATTTCAACCAATCACAATCAACTCAACCAATTAATGAAAAACATTTCCATTTTCAATATTCTTTGGATACATTGGTTTTGGTTTACTTAGTTTTTCTCATTTTTCTACCCCGTTTTGACAACAGCAACCAAAGGGGACAAAAATCAAAAAATAAGTTATCTAGCCACTATAGTCAACTAGAGTATACTTAAACAAACCTTTATGCGAAAATGTGGCTTCATTCGGAGTTCGAAAGCCTTCCCGGGAAGAACCGAAAATTTTCATACAAGCATAATCATTTTCAGAGCATTTTCGTGAATAAAAGTAGTTGGAAACTATGCAAACATATCACAAATAATGTAAATAGATGTATGAAATATGACTAAAGTAAAAGCAACATCATATATAAAAAGTCAGTACACGAACGGGCTTCATAAAGCTATATATAAAACAGAAATACAAAAACATGTTCGTGCTACATGCTAAGAGCTAGAAAACGTTATGTATATCAAAATAACATTGAAAATGACTCAAGGAGCGGGAGAATCCGAGCTGTCACGAATGAGATCTCGTATCTCAGCTAATAAACCCTCTGTACACTCTCTGTGTAGCTCGAAGTCGTCCCGTAGATGATCGATGGAGGAGTTCAATTTCTGGTACTCTGACTGTATAGTCTGGAACCTGGATTGCATAGTTATCTGGAGGCTCGTGATAGCCTGTAGAATGTCGTCATATCCAGCCTGACAGTACTCGAGTCACCAATGAGAGGTGCTCGGGTATCCGTGTCCATATCAGTAGCAGCATCAGCAGTTGCCTCCACATCCTCATCATCATCGCTCTCAACCTCTCGGATCCGTAAGTGCTTCCCGGCCTTGGATAGAGGAAACTGTTGTGAGTTTTAAATTACTCGCAAGCGCACGAGTCGTTTGCAGTATAGCGTTGTGCAAGTGCGAGGTCGAATCCACAGGGAATTGCGTTGTGAAAATATAATTTAATCTAAACTAACTCTATTTTAACCTAGTTCCGAATTGTGAATGATATTTTAGAAAACAAATTAAAACTAAACTAAGTTGATTTAAAAACTAATAATTAAAAGCACTAAGGTTTCCGAATCTACCCCACCGAAGTTAAGCATACATGTTCTAAAAATATAGCCTATCAAAACATTCTATGAATCCAACTATAAGACAAAAAACAAAGAATATCTCAACTAAACCAAAAGCACCGGATGTATCCGCTCTTAACAAATCACAAAGGGAATCCAATTTAATCGAAAAACATTCAATGTATCCATCAGATGAAACACAAAGAAAATCCAACAGACAATTTAAACTCAATCAATTATAAGATTAACTCAAATAATTGACAGAACATTTATACTAAAAATCGTCAGATTTGTACAAGCAAATCTGAACTACTACGCCAAACAACGGCGGGGCTTCATCTTCAACCTTAGCTGAAGAGTCTAGCCACTCATAACTATAAAACTATAATAAAAAGTGCTAAACATTTAAACTAAAACAACTGAATATAAAGAAATAAATAAACAACTTTACATGGGAGAAATTCCACTCGTTGACGGGCGGCGCTTCCCCTCGTGGTAGTAATGCCTTCGGGATCCACCAGAATGCTGACGGACATCCACCGGTAAACACCAAAGTGGCTTAGGAATTGTACACTGAATGATGAAGTGGAGTAGGTCTTATATAGGCAAATACCACAAGTGGAATGTGTTTCCAATCCGATGTGGGATGTGGGATATAGAAATGTGTTTCCAACCAATGTGGGATGTTGGATTTAAGTCTTCACATGCCCTTCAAAACTTCTGTTCACGCTGAAATCCCGCACAGCCCGCACAGCCTGACCTTTGTCTACTAAAACGGCCATAACTTTCTGTAGAAAAATCATTTTTACGAGCCGTAAAATTCTCCAGAAAATAGACTTCTGGATCTTTCTAAGCATATATGGCTCATATCCTGGTTCTTCTTGAATCAATACAGTTTAATTTTCAAAGATGATTGATCTGTACGGGCAATTCTGGCAATTTTAGTGAAACTCCTTTCCCAGTGCTTGTAAACCTGAAAAACAACGAAAACAACTCAAAGTAACAAATTCCTAAGCTAACAAATGTAAATTAGAGGGCCAAAATATGCAATATTTGGCACTCATCAGAAACCGTCACAAACCGCGCATCTCATCTTTTTTAGTGATAAGACATTGATGATGTCTGTCGGTCTAATATCCCGAGCTTCGGAGGCAGGCCGAGGCATCCGAAAGTTCTGGAGTATGAGTGTAATGAGCATCCCGTAAGGTAGACACCCGGAGTCGCTCGCTTCGCCATTTATCATGTTGGCGAGCAGCAGAGGATATATATTGAAGTGGTGCCCAGTTTTAAGGCACCAAATCAATACCGTATCTATCTTAGATAGATACCCTCGACTCCCGAATCTCGGGTGGATGGTCCAACTTACTATCAGCTGAAACATCTTCACGTCTAGGAGCATATCACTACATATATGAAATATAGTGAGTCTGTACACATAGTTAGGGTCTCCCCTGACTATCTGACAGGCCACCTCGACATCGAAGTTGTCTGGCCATCAATCCAGACTCCATTGGATCCCCCTTACAGGGATCCTCAGTATGCTCATGATGAGGTCAGTGTTGACTTCAAACTCCACACCCTGGACACTGGTTCTGAATCTTAGAGCTAGTGGACTGGGTTTCATCAAATTCGCATAGAACTGGTGAATCAGTCTCGGGTAGTACTTATCATGTACTCTGACCAGTGGGGTCAGATTTATTTCCTCAATGGCTGGCAGAATATCGAAGTTGCCATGATGAATAGAGTCGAAATCGACAACTCTACCTATCATGATCTTCTTATGACGGATTATAGAATCATACCTCGCCCTGGCAACAGGAATGGAAAACAGAGCTTCATCAAGCTTTGTTATGGGCTTTTTGCTTGAAGTGCCCGCTACTCCCTTTCCCCGTGTATCCGTATCCTTAGTTTTGGTGGATCTTGGCCTTGTAGGAGCATTTGGTCCCCCGGTAGTGTATTTGATACAGATTTTATCGGTCATTTTTTTGAAAAATGGGGTTTTTTGGGAAAAAGAGATTTTAACCGTAGAAAGTTAAAAATCTCATTATGGATGAGTAGATTGGTGTGTTTAGATGAAGTTTGGACAGTTTTTGGATAAAAAAGATGAAATTTTCTAGAGAGAGAAAGATGGGTTGCTTGAAAATGGCATAAAAATCAAAAAAAAAAAACGAACAGACTTTATATAGACACGCATTACCAGTCGACTGGGTCGTGACACCAGTCGACTGGGAAAAGATGAACAGTTTTTATACCAGTCGACTAGGTAAATTGGCAGTAAGGTACCAGTCGACTGGATAACAACTGATTTTCAAAAAATTGGCTCCAAACAGGATCTAGATGTACCAGTCGACTGGGTGAGATTTACCAGTCGACTGGAAGAATTGGCAGAGACTTACTAGTCGACTGGAACAGATTTACCAATCGACTGGACCCTTAAGAAAATTTTCAGTCTTGAATTGTAGCATGAAATTTGTTTATCTATGACATCTTGAGTGAGGGAGATATTTAAACAAGAATTAATACTCTTTCACTAGATGTCAAACTATGCAGATGATGAATTATGAAGCAATCAGACATTCAATTTATCACAATCCAGCAATCCCATTAACATTCTTATCTTACAGAAACTAGCTTCATCTAGAGGTTTTGTAAGAATGTCAGCTATTTGATCTTCTGAAGGTATGAATTCTAGTCTTATATCAATTTTTTTAGAATGGTCTCTTAAGAAATGATGTCTTATTTCTATGTGCTTTGTTCTAGAGTGCTGAATTAGGGTTCTTGGTTAGGTTGATAGCACTAGTATTATCACAAAATATTGGGATGTTTTTTAGGTTCATGCCATAGTCTTCTAGTTGTTGTTTCATCCATAATACTTGGGCACAACAACTTCTGGCTGCAACATATTCTGCCTTGGCGGTTGATAGTGCAACGAAATTTTGTTTCTTGGAAAACCAAGAGGTTAACATTGTACCTAAGAATTGGCATGTACCACTTGTGCTTTTTCTATCTAACCTACATCTAGCAAAATCAGCATCTGAATATCCTACAAGCTCAAAAAATGAATCTCTAGAGTACCATAATCCTATGGTTTGGGTTCCTTGTAGATATCTAAGGATTCTTTTTACTGCAACTACATGTGATTCCTTAGGATTAGCCTGAAATCTAGCACACATGCATACAATGAACATTATATCATGTCTACTTGCAATCAAATAAAGTAAAGCACCTATCATGCTTCTATAATATTTAGTATCTACAGTTTTACCTCCTTCATCAAGATCAAGTTTTGTAGTTGTGCTCATAGGCGTTCCAAGTGGCTTTGAGCTTTCCATCTCGAACCTCTTTAGTAGGTCCTTAATGTACTTCGATTGATTGATGAAGACGCCTCCTTTTAGTTGCTTGATTTGAAGTCCAAGAAAGTAGGTAAGTTCTCCCATCATGCTCATTTCAAATTCACCTTGCATGCACTTTGCAAACTCTTGACACATAGTTTAATTAGTAGCACCAAATATAATATCATCAACATATATTTGGACTATAAGAGTGTCATTCTTGTGAGTTTTTATGAAGAGAGTTGTGTCTATTCTACCTCTTACAAAATCATTGTCAATCAAAAATTTACTTAGTCTTTCATACCATGCCCTTGGTGCTTGCTTCAACCCATATAGAGCCTTAGAAAGCTTGTAGACATGATTTGGAAGACTAGGATTTTCAAATCCAAGAGGTTGCTCAACATAAACCTCTTCTTCTATAATGCCATTTAAAAAGGCACTTTTTACATCCATTTGAAATAGCTTGAATTTATTAAAGCATGCAAAGGCTAATAACATTCGAATAGCTTCTAATCTAGCTACGGGGGCATAGGTTTCATCAAAGTCTATTCCTTCTTCTTGATTATATCCCTTAGCAACTAGTCTAGCCTTGTTTCTAGTTACTATTCCATTTTCATCCATCTTATTTCTATATACCCATTTAGTTCTAATTATCGAATGATTCTTAGGTCTTGGAACTAGTTTCCAAACATTGTTTCTTTCAAATTGATTTATTTCTTCTTGCATTGCAATTATCCAATCATTATCTTTTTTAGCTTCTATAAATGTCTTAGGTTCTACTTGAGATAAATAAGCTACATAATTGCAAATATTTCTAATAGAAGAGCGAGTTCTTACCCCTTGTGAAGGATCACCAATCACTTGATCAATCGGGTGATAATTTACATACCTCCAATCTTTGGGTAGTCTTTCCTCTTGTTGGCTTAAGGATGGTTGGTCCAAAATGGGACTTTCCATCTCTTCATTTGCTTGAAGTGGACTCTCCTTTGGGTCAACAATGGGAGTAGGAGTTTCCATCTTTGGAATAAAATCTGCATCATCTTTAAAGGAAACTTTTCTACAACTAATTGGGTTAGTCTCATCAAGAGTTACATGTACAGATTCTTCTACCATTAGAGTTCTCTTATTGAAAACTCTATAAGCCTTACTAGATGTTGAATATCCTAAAAATATTCCTTCATCGGTCTTAGAATCAAATTTACCCAAGTTAGTTTTATTGTTATTTAGGATGAAGCATTTACAACCAAATGCACGAAAATAGAAGATATTAGGCTTTCTTCCTTTCTATAGTTCATATGGAGTTTTATCAAGCAGAGGCCTAATTAAAATTCTATTTAAGATATAGCAAGAAGTGTTCACGGCTTCAGCCCAAAATTATTTTGGTAAATTATTTTCACAAAGCATAGTTCTTGAAAATTCTTCTAGAACTCTGTTTTTCCTTTCAACAACTCTATTTTGTTGAGGAGTTCTAGGAGCTGAAAAGTTGTGATTAATTCCATTTTCATCACAAAATCTTGAAAAGCTTTGATTTTCAAATTCTTTGCCATGATCACTTCTTATGTTTGAAATACAAATTCCTTTTTCATTTTGAACCTTTTTGCAAAACTTTTCAAATCCTTTGAAAACTTCATCCTTGTAAGTAATAAAAATAACAAAGGTATATCTTGAATAGTCATCAACAATAACAAGAGCATATTGATGGCCACCTAGACTAATGGTACTAATTGGACCAAATAAGTCCATATGTAGAAGTTCCAAAGGTCTAGTAGTTGAGACTACATTTTTTTGCTTTAAATGAAATCCTAGTTTGTTTTTCCATTTGACAAGCATCACATACTTTATCTTTTTCAAAATTGATTTTAGGAAGTCCAATGACTAAATCTTTTCTTGAAACAATTTTTAGCAAGTTCATCTTCACATGACCAAGCCTTCTATGCCATAGCCATGGATTTTCACTAAAAGCAGGAAAACATTTTTCATTTTAAGAATACAAGGATTTCAAATCAACTATGTAGACATTTTCATGTCTATGGCCAATACATTTGATCTTGTTGCTCTTGATGTCTATAACTAGACAATGAGAGGTCTCAAATGTGACTTTGTTGCCTTTGTCACATAGTTGACTAATGCTAAGTAAATTTGGTTTAAGGCCTTGTACTAGCAATACATTATCTAAGGTTGAGAAGTCATTACCGACTTTTCCATGCCCGATGATCTTTATTTTGGTGTTGTCTCCAATGGTGACATATCCACCATCTCTTAGAGTTAGCTCCTTGAATACATTTTTATCACCGGTCATGTGCTTTGAGCATCCACTATCAAGGTACCAACAGTTACCTTTCTCCTTGGTGTAGAGACATATCTACATCACACAAGGATATATGATAGCACTTTTAGCTACCCAAAATTTTTTGGGTCCTTTGGGGTTAGTCCTAGAAAACACGGTTCCTTTTGGAACCCATACTTTCTTAACAGTATATGGTGATCTAAGGACATGTTGATGATGTACAATCCTAGGATGGTAGTTATTGAAATTTCTAAGATATCTTAGATGTGCATGCCTATAATCTTTAGGATAATAGTTCCTAGGATACATGTTTCTATGGTGAGGAACATGAAAATGCATGTTATTTCCAGAAAATGTATGATGATGCATTCTAAGATACATACTAGCATTATTATGAGTATGCATATTATTTCTAGGATAACCATGATGGTAATTCCTAGGATGAACATGAGCAGAGTGCATATTTTGATTATATATATTGTTCCTAGAATGTACATGATGGTTATTTCTAGGATGTGTATAAGCATTTCTAGAGTGTACATACATATAAGCATATGTATATCTAGGATGCTTCATTTTTGTATGAACATTTAAATTTCTAGATTTCCTAGCATTCATTGAGGGAGTGCTTTTAATCTTGCTAGGGGTTTTTAAAGTAGAGGCTTCACTCACACATGAGGCTTTCATGAATAAGCTCTATTTTGATTTTTGCTTTCCTAAAGGAGAGTATCCTAAATCAGATTTTCCTCCACTTAATCTTTGGGAAGAAAGCACTTCATCAAGCTTTTCTTTTCCAAGCATAAGTCTAAATATAGTGTCATTTAATTCTAAAATTTTATTTCTTAAATTCTCATTTTCATCTTTAAGGAAATCTAGAGAAGAATTATATAGTAAAGAAGATAATTTATCTTTTTCTTCTCTGAGACTTATCATCTTCTTAAAGAGAGATGAGACCTCTTTCTTAAGAATTGAATTTTTAGAATCAAATTTCTTCAATTCATCATGCATTTCATTTATTACTTCTAGCAGCTTTTCACTACTGCTCACAATATTATTCTTAGAAGAAGGAGAAGATGTTACCTCACTTTCATCGTCGATTGCCATCAGATAAAGGTTGACAATTTCCTCGTATCCGATTTCTTTGTCTGATGACTCATCTTCTTCTTCGTCATCGCTCCAGGTAGTTGCTATCATGGCTTTCTTTTTAAAGCCCTTGTATGGTTTGTTTGAAACCATACAATCAGCCCTAATGTGATCGGGCTTCTTGCAGCCATAACACATAAGTGGTTCCCTTTTCGAAGTGGGATCCTTTGTGTAAGGTTTCTTGCTTTTCTTCAAGAACCTATGGAATCGTTTGGTGATTAATGCCATTTCACCATCTTCCTCGCTGCTCTCCGTTTCTTTTTTTGATTCAATTTCTTTGTTGCTCGTAGAAGCTTTGAGAGCAATTACCTTTTTTTTTCATCATCATTGACGATGAGAGTCATTTCTTCCATCTCATATGTCAACAGTGATCCAAGTAGTGTCTCAACATCAAGTTTGTCATGATCTTTGGCCTTCTGAATGGCTGTCTTCTTTGGTTTCCATGAAGGTGGCAGAGATCTCAAGATTTTTCTAGTTAGTTCAAACTCCTCAATATTCCTACCAAGCAGCTTTAAACCATTTATAATAGTTGTGAACCGTGAGTGCATTTCAAAAATTGTTTCGTTAGGAGACATTTTAAATGACTCATATTCAGAAACTAGCATATAGATTTTTGAATTTTTTACCTCACTACTTCCTTCATATGTAATTTACAGTTTGTCCCGTATTTCTTTAGCCGAAACACATGCAGATATTTTATTATATTCAGAAATATCTAAAGCACAATGTAACGTACTTGTTGCTCTACTATTGAGAGACATCATTCTACAATCCTCATCAGTGTACTCAGTTTTGAGTTTAAGTATTGTATGATTGATCTCTCCAATAGTTATTTCTTTTGAAGGAATTCTAGGTCCTTTTTCAATGACTCTCCACAGATTGTAATCTTGTCCTTCGACAAAGATTTTCATTTTGTTTTTCCAGTAGTTATAGTTGGAGCCATTGAATAAAGGTGGTCTAGTATAAGAGTGTCCCTCAGAGTAGCTATTTGCTGCCATCGGATCAACTCAAGGATTTTAAGCCTAAATTTGAGAACGAGGCTCTAATACCAATTGTAGACTAAGGTTTCAACCCAAGAGGGAGGGTGAATTGGGTTTTTAAAACTTTTGCGGAATTAATACAAGTTTATAAAAACGTACAAGCAGCAAACAATTAAAACAAGTAATGTACTGTAAATAAAGAGTTTAAGAGTAAAGGATGCAAACTCAAATTATAGTGGTTCGGCAATATCAGATTCGTTCCGACCCTACGTCCACTCTCTTCAAGGAACCTCTTTGAAGTAATCCACTAAGTAACTTAGTCGTACAACTTTATCGGTGTTGTACAAACCTTACAATCCCTTCCTCTCTGAAGCTATCCCCTTCCTCTCGGAAGTAATCCCTTTACAAAAGATGCTGTAAAGTAAATGGTAGAGAGACAGCAAATGAAAGCTTATACAACTTAATAATATCTCTCTTTCAAAGTAAAGCTTGAAGAATGGCTCAATAAGAATATTTCAAAGCTTTTTTGTGTTTCAAGAGTATAATAACTTGATTGTGTGAGATCAACTCTTTTTGAATATGTGCAGCTCTCTATTGAATGCTCAATAGAGTGGGTTTATATAGCCATCAAATAATATGGCCGTTGAGACTTTAATTTGAAAAATATTTGCTTTAAAATGTTCAGATTTGGTGTCCAACGGTCATATTTTTAAACTACCAATCGACTGGGTCATGATACCAGTCAACTGGTATATTTCATCCAGTCGACTGGGGACTTACTGTCCATTTTACCAGTCGATTGGGGACTTACTGTCCCATGTTCCAGTCGATTGGTATATGTACCCAGTCGACTGGGTTGTCTTCTAACCCAGTTTTTTTTGTTTTAACTTTAAAATGTTTGTTTTAAAAAGATCAGTTTAGAAAACCTTTTGTGTTCGAGCCATTGAACAAGCTATAACAATGTACAAGTGAGACTTACACTGGTTCTAATACCTTAAACCTATACTAGTTCTTCAGTCTTCACTTGACAGTTTGATTCGGTTTGAGTTCTTGCACCTTGATCCTTAGTTGAATGCTTTTGTTGCTTACCACACTTAGATTGTACTGTTAGTAAAATAACAGTTGTGTTTTGTCATCATTAAAATACAAGTGAGGGTCAACAATAAGTGTGGCTATAGATGGCTCAGCATCTCTCTTTTCCTTGTTACCACTTTTTTGCCCTTGTTGCATAGCTGGGTTCTCTTCCACTTGATTGTCCACTTGTCTCCCGACCTCAATGGGACAATTAATTGCACTTGTTCCTGCCCGTGCATAGGAGTTGATGAATTTCTCGCCGTAAACTGTTCCTTCGGGTTAGGCTCAGGTTGACTGGGGAACCTTCCCTTCTCTCCTTCACCCAAGTGACTTACGATTTGACCCATTTGAGTCTCTAGCTTAGCAATTGCTTGGGTGTTTACTATTGTTGCACTCCTCATTTCGCTTATGGACTGGCCGGTCATCTTCCTGAAATCATTGAAGGCATCCTCCAATGACTCTGAAACCGACACTGGAGCTTGAATGGGAGCTTGGTAAGTGGGTGATGGTGCTGGATAGGCTGAGTGACCATAACTTGGAACTGGTGGAGGAAATTTGGGAGGGTATTGATTGTGAGCATGATAAGGGGCTCCTCCCTGATTCATCAGTTGGTTCTGCGTCCATGAAAAATCAGGGTGGTTCCGCCACCTTGGATTGTACATCTTGGAGTAAGATCCATTTGATTGCCACCTATAGTCATTGAAAGCGTTCATTTGTTCCATGGGATACTCGACAAAAGCCGGTGTAAATGGACAATTCTGTGCTAAATGCATAGGACTAGCACAGATGGAACAACTACCAACATTGAATGTATTGGTTGGATTGATGGACTGGCCAGTCATCTTCATGAAATCCTTGAGGGTGTCCTCTAAAGACTGTGAAACCGACGCTGGATTCATCCACATATATATATATATATATATATATATATTATTTTTTATAGGCCAATGCAAATAGAAACAAATAAAATAAAATAAAATTGCAAAAAGAAAAAAATCAAACAAAAATTGCTAACTAACTAGTAGAAAAATAAAATTAATTCAGACAAAAATTTAATTTTCACAAATCGAACAACTCCCCGGCAACGGCACCAAAAACTTGTTGTGAGTTTTAAATTACTCGCAAGCGCATGAGTCATTTGCAATATAGTGTTGTGCAAGTGCGAGGTCGAATCCACAGGGAATTGCGTTGTGAAAATGTAATTTAATCTAAGCTAACCTTATCTTAACCTAGTTCCGAATTGCGAATTATATTTTGCAAAACAAATAAAAACTAAACTAAATTGATTTAAAACTAATAATAAAGACACTATGGTTTCTGAATCCACCCCACCAAAGTTAAGTATATATCTTCATGTTCTAAAAATAGCCTATCAAAACATTCCATGAATCCAACTTAAAACAAAAAACAACAAATATCCCAATTAAACCAAAAGCATCCAATGTATCCGCTTTTAACAAATCACAAAGAAAATCCAATTTAATAAAAAACAATTTGATGTATCCATCAGATGAAACACACGGAATATCCAACAGAACAATTTAAACGCAATCAATCATAATATTTTACTCAAATAATTGACAGAACATTTATACTAAAAAAACAACATAATTGTATAAACAAATCTGAAACTATTATGCCAAACAACGGCGAGGCTTCATCTTCAACCTTAGTTGAAGATTTTAGCCACTCATAATCATGAAACTAAAGTTCATAATAAAAGTGCTAAACATTAAACTAAAAAAAACAATAAATTAAAACTGACTATACATGGGAGAAATTCCACTCGCTGTTGGGCGACACTTCCCCTCGTGGTAGCAAAGCCTTCAGGATCCACCAGAATGCTAGCAGACGTCCACCGGATTACACCAAATGGCACCAGGAATTGTAAACTAAAGATGAAGTGAAGAAGGGCTTATATAGGGAAGCATCACAAGTGCAATGTGTTTCTAATCCGATGTGGGATACTGCAGATTCCAGCTTTTGCTCTTTGACCTTTGTCTACTAAAACTGCCATAACTTTCTCTAGAAAACTCATTTTATTGATCCATAAAATTCTCCGAAAAATAAACATCCGGATCTTTTCAAGCATATGTGGCTCATCTCCTGATTCTTCCTGAATCAATACAGTTAAATCCTAAAAAAATGGCTGATCTGTCACGCTGAAATCATACACAGCCTGACCTTTGTCTACTAAAACTGTCATAACTTTCTCTAGAAAAATCATTTTATTGATCCGTAAAATTCCTTAGAAAATAGACATCCAGATCTTTCCAAGAATATATGGCTTATCTCTTGGTTCTTCCTGAATCAATACAGTTTAATCCTAAAAAATGACTGATCTGTACGAGCAATTCTGGCAATTTAGTGAAACTCCTTTCCAAGCTTGTAAACCTGTAAAACAACGAAAAAAAACTCAAAGTAACAAATTCCTAAGCTAACAAATGTAAATTAAGTGGTTAAAATATGCAATATTTTGCACTCATCATCGGTCATCCAAATTGATTCGACTAACCTATCCATACCACATGCATACGTTGATCAGGCACATACATATGAAGAATGTAAATACAAACAAGTATTAATCAAGTTAAATATTCTAATAAGGCTATAGCAAAGATATCAATTAATGAATATGTGGTAAAGCATAATTAGGGCTTCAGTCGAGCCCTATAGGAGTTTAGTTCCATATACTAAGTAAAGTAAACATACTAGACATAATTAAATAAAAACATAAAACTAAAACCGAAGAAGACTCGGGAGACGAGTCGTCAATTCCTCTCCTAAGCTCTCTACTTCGAATCTATAATAAAAGGTGTGTGTTTTGTGTTTTACAGGGCTATTTATAGGGTCTTCATGGTGTCCCGAAACCCTAATTCCTTTTTGGAGCCGGAAGACTTCTTTCTAATTCTGGCTCTGTCGCCTCTGGAGTGATTGCGCTCGAGCCTTCTTCAAGTGCGCTCGTGCTCTTGTGAGCTCGATCTCAAGGGAGATGCGCTCGAGTGCACCTTGCTAGATGGTAGAACATGACTTTGCTTCTAAAAGCTCCAAATTATTACCTTTTTGTCCAAGTCCTGTGAAAAACACATAAAACACAAAAATGAAGTAAACTCCATAGAAATAGATAAATAAGTTACTTAACAAATGTAAATTAAGGGGCTTAAATATGACTATTTAAGCACTTATCAGCTGCTCATATGCTCGGCCCCCACGCTTCCAAGGCCGAGCATTCTGATTGCTGCACAAATACTCGATCCCATGTCTCCAAGACCGAGCCTTTTAACTGCTGCTTAAATGCTCTATCCCACATCTCCAAGACCGAGCATTTTGACTGCTGCTCAAATGCTCGGTCCCACGTCTCCAAGGCCAAACATTTTGACTGCTGCTCAAATGCTCAATCCCACGTCTCCAAGGGCGAGCATTTTGACTGCTGCTCAAATGCTGGGTCCCACGTCTCATAGGTCGAGCATCTTGATTACTGCTCATATGCTCGGCCCCCACGCCTCCAAGGCCGAGCATTCTGACTACTGCACAAATGCTCAGTCTCATGTCTCCAAGGCCGAGGCTTTTGACTGCTGCTCAAATACTCGATCCCACATCTCAGAGACCGAGCATTTTGACTGCTGCTCAAATGCTCGATCCCATGTCTTTAAGGCCAAGCATTTTGATTGCCGTTCAAATGCTCGGTCCTATGTCTCCAAGGTTGAAAATTTTGACTGTTGTTCAAATGGTCGGTCCCACATCTTCAAGGCTAAACATTTTGACTACTACTCAAATTCTCGGTACCACATCTCTAAGGCTGAGCATTTTGATTGCTGCTCAAATGCTCGGTTTTATGTCTCCAAAGCTGAGCATTTTAACAGTTGCTCAAATGCTCAGTTCCACATCTCCAAGGCTGTTGACTGTTGCTAGAATGCTCGGTCCCGCATCTCAAAAGTCGAGCATCTTGATTGCTGTTCATATGCTCGCCCCTCACACCTCCAAGACCGAGTATTTTAACTGAGGTCCATATGCTAGGCCCTAGGCCTCACAGGCCGAAGGACGCAACCAACGACATGAAGCTCTATTATACTTCCTCAACCACACAAATATACTTAAGGAAGTGGAGAGCCTCTGATGTAGTGAATAATTCACTCTCGAATAGCCTGGTTACATATGGATAACTCCCCTCCAATGATCAGATGACACGTGGCTGCGTCAATGACGGGCACGTAGCAGTACAATTGACAAATCCATAATCATTCACAGACTTCTCACACGAAAAAATGGAAGCAAGATTTCAGGGACTATGCCGTCTTTGAACACGCAACAAGACCCTTCACTAAGGAAGCGGGATCTTAGAGATCGCACCATCTTGAGTACGTGGTCAACTTGCCCCTTGAACCATTATAATAGCCTAAGGTATGTAGATCTCGATTCATTTTCAAGTTCATCACTGAAACACTAATACCACAACCTTCTCCATTTTCTCAAAAACTCGCACTGAAAAAGGCATCGGATAGTCCTTGTAGGCACCACCTTTTCTTTCCTCCGGTGACTCTTTAGTTCATCCCTCTTTCTTTGCACAGACCGTGAAATCCCAGACCTCCAATTCAGTAGCCAATTTTCAGCATCAACACTCAGTCATGGCTGAAATTTTAGATACGATTATATGAATACATGCTTCAGATGGTTTGGTGTCTTGCTTTTGCTTTAACAATAATATATTACTCACTGTGTTTATGATGACTTGGCATAAAAAATAATATACTCACTGGGCTTATGATGAGATAGTTTGATGTCTTCATAAAGAGAGAGAGGGGGATTTGAGACCCATATATTTTTTTTATTATTTGGTGAGCCCTTTTTTTTAGTTGACTTAGTAAGTTTAATATTTTTTAACAATTTCGATAATCTTTTGGTCAGATTGTAATCAAAATCTTGTTAAGGGGACACATTATTTCAATTTGTTAAACTTATGAGTTAAATTACCTCTTTATAAAATTCAAAGGATAAAGTACCTCTTGACTTCAAAATTGGGAAGCTTTTTACATTTAAGCTTTTTTATTCAACGACTGGATTCATCAAGATTTATCGTAATAACTTATAAAAAAATTGATAATGGAATGATATTAAAGAAATTCGGTGTAGGTTTAAATTGAGACGAGGAAAATTGTATAACGAAAGGGATTTTAAGTCATAAGTGCCTTGATTTTTATTTTGGGAATAGCTATATACAGATAAATTTGTTAAATATAAAGAAACTTTTGTCTTTAATGCTAGTTTTTTGTCTTTTAATATGCTAAGAAAACAAGAACTTTTGTATATACAAAAAAAAAAAAAAAAAAAAGCTTCCCTATACATAGCATCTTCCTTTAAATTTTTTCTCTAGAAAAAGTCATAAGTGCACGAGTGGCTGAGAGACAAAAATCTAGGGGAATCTTGAGTCGTTATACATAGGGCTGCAGTTTAGTCATTAGTGAATCGCTGACTCTCATGTGCTCATGTCTCTGTTACAGTTTTGTCACTACATCCTCACCATATGCCAACTTTTTACACCAAACCAAGCCAAATCAAACCAAACATATGTATTTTGTGACATTTTGTGAAGTTTTCATTTTTGAATCCCACATCGAATAGAAACACAATGCACTCATGAAATTTTCTTATAAAATGTCCTTAGCCACTACATTTCGCTTGATGCTTGAACTTCAAAGACTATCTTGTTAATCTTGTTAATGAATGAAAGGATTGATTGTTTCTTGAGTCTTATTTGAATGTTTTTCTCAAATAAATATTGAGGATTGCTTTGGTGCTTTGCATTACTGCACCAATATGTTTATGTATGATCTTTTGCCATTGATGCAATGTGGCCTTGAGAGAATTGAAGAAATATTTTGAAGTTTTAATTTTAAAGATAATGAATACATATAATATATATTTAATTTATTTGAGTTGGCTCGAGTCAAATTTTTAATTAATGGTTCAAATCTGGTGAGTTTGAAACTGAATTAGCTCTACTATTCGATATTTCAGTCCTACCTCAACAAAATTCTTGGTTTCGCCCTTGCTTACTGCACTAGTGACAAATTTTTGAATAATTATTAGAAATTAAATTACCATGTGGTTATATAATAACCCAATAATAATTGTTTACGTGAATTACTTATTTATGTAGTAATAATAGCTGTTCTGAAAAATAATAATTTTTTTCCTGTCAAATTCATTAGATACATAGTACAGTAACAATTTTGATAAAATATATTATCACTGGAGAAATTATTCAACACACCATATACAAGAAAAAGAAACTAACAATGCATCAATCCAGTGAAAAATTACTTGTTAAGTTTAGTGAATAGCAAGTCGGATTCACAATTAAAGACTTAACAACAGTGGTTAAATAATAAAATTGTTAGTTATGGCTACTTAACCATGATTATTCCGAAATCTTAGGGATAAATGCTCATTTCCTTGTTAGTTGGGAAAACTTAGCCAAGAAAAAGAGTTTATCCCAAAATCTGATAGGATAAGATTTTGCCTTATCATCCGTTGATGTAATCTCAAAATATGGGTGGATAATAATTATCCACCATTTGATTTGGCGGAGATAAGGTTGAAAACCTCTGTAAATAGATAGGAGGATTTCATTTTTGAAGAAGCAAAGCAAAGCAGGAATCTATCTTCATCGGAGTGCGCCTCTTACCCGTTTATTGTAATCTCTCTATTATTTTTTAATAATGAGTTGATAATCCAACCTTTAGAAATCATTCATTTGTATAAGAGCTCAGATCACCTTGAAAAAAAATATTTCTCAAGTGTCTGACTAGACACCTAAACAGACTAGACACTTAGCTAGGTGCCCAACATCCTACCAAGTGCCTACCCAGGTGCCTAGCAGGCCACCAGACATTCGTCAATTGTCTAGTAGCCCGCCAAACGCCTAACTAGATGCTTATCAGCCATCCAGACGCCCAATTAGTCGTCTAGTAGTCCTCCACTAGCTCTCTCCATTCCTAAATCGTGCTTTTGTCTTCAACTGACTCACCAAGAGGTCAGATTACATTTATACTTTTAAATTCAAGCAATTAAGTTTTTATTTATTCATTAAAAATCTTTATATTCTTAAAAAATTTCTCAATACAATATTTTTTAAAATGACTAGCAAATTAAGTGCTTCTGAACTAGTAAAAACTGAACATCTTAATGGTGTAAACAATGATATGTGGAATAGGAAAATAAGATATGGCCAGATCTATGACAACATCGATTATGTAATTGACGACACCACTCAAACCCTCGTTAAGAATCCTACTTATGCTCAGAAAAGAGAGTTCGAGCATAGTAAGTAAATGATAATAAGGCAAAGAGCCTTATGTTGATGTTCATGGAGGACAATCCAATAAAAAAATTTGAAAACTATAAAACTGCAAACTATTTGTGGACTACCATCAAGGAAAAGTATGACACCATTTTTGAGGTGAATATATAAATTCTCATTCATAGCTACAATACAATTCAAGTGAGTTTGTATAGAAGGGAAAAATGATATAAGAAAAATAAAGAAAAACACTATTACACTATTTTGTTTATTTGTGTGAACTTTTATGTGCGTATAATAGTGTGAAATTGAAGTTTATAATTTGAATCAAGGTGAAAATATATAATTATAGTTATTTTCCAGAGCTCACTCAAAGTCTTAATGTCATAATATTAAATGTAAAAATATCATTTTCTTTTAGTTTTTTCTTTCAAACTATAGTTGTCTATTTTTTTAAAGAATGAAGACTAACATAAACTATTTTTTGTTTTGTTTTTTTCTTATGTGTTTCAACTTTCTATACTTTTTACCATACATGAAAAAACATATTCTATATGTATTATATGTATTGAAAGTATTTTATTTTAAGATATCTCATATTTTTTTGTTAATTTAAATATTAAATAAATATATTTTTTAAAAAACATATTATAATTTAATGAGTTATAACGTTAATTATTATGCCACATTAAAAGTGTTTTCTTATAAGTACCAATATATATGAAAAGAAAAAATATCAATCTTTTCTTTTTTCTTACATTACTCTTTTATTGATGAAAGAGTGAAAATGAAAGGAAAAGAAAAACAACAAGAGTTCCTTAGTTATCCTATCTGCTCATAAATTGTAAAATAAATTTTTGTTTGAAAGTTTTATACTGCTTTTGAAATTATCGAAGTAACTTTAACTTTTGAAGAGAAAGAATTTTCAACTTTAAGCAAAGCTAAGAAATTTTGAAAGCTTCTTCCAGTAGTACATATATACACATTGGTGCGCAACAAAGCTTTTGAGCTTTCACACAGTGCAGAAATTTGAATTTGCCTTTTTTCTCATTTTTTATTTATTTACTGTTAATAACCCTTTGAAGAATTTTGAATTTACAGCTTTTTTCTCTTCTCCCTCTTCTCTTTTATGCAGGAAAGCTGGATATACTACTCAGAGAGGGAGAGAGAGAGAAGCCTTCTGATTTATGAAGAAAACATTAAAAACCGAATCTTGTCCTTAAAGGGTACCTTCTTTTGGGGGGAAGGAAAAAAAAAATAAAGAAATTAAAACCTGAAGTTGATGGAAGAAATTGCCGGTGCTTGTACGTCAGGGTCCCTTTATACGTCTATTTTTCCTAAATGCGTATTATCCTCAGATTGTTGTTGGATGCATGTAGTACTGACTTCAGAGACCAAATTTTGTGTCCTTTTGGTCTGAATTAGTAGAAGACGAGTGCTAAAACATAAGGAAAACGCAGTACTTTAAAGCCAAAAACTCGAGTTGCAATTGAAACCACTAGGAAAAAAAAGGTCTATGTTGACAAACTTAAAAGAAAGAAAAAAAACAAAGATTTTTCGATTGTTTGGTATATGGGTGTTATGCTGAAAATCTGATCGTCACTCTTGCAAACATGGAGATGAATATGCGCACACGAAAACAGAAAAACTCTAAAGAGTCGTCAGAGGATCAGAGGGAGTGTGTCTCCAAAAAACTCTCCAATGCTTAAATTAGTTGACTTTATAAAAGATAAAAAGACGGTTGTGAGAGTTGTTTTTTGAGATACCTGTGTGATAATGAGAGTCCCTTATATATAATGTTTCGAAGCAGAATCCGATTAGAAAAGTGACCCATAGGTGAGTATTCTAGTAGGATTATGGTTTATCAGAGATGAGTGTCCCTGTAGAATTAGGGTTCCTGTATTTTTTATGGTTTGGATTAAAATTACCTTTGTACCCTTGAACACGTGTAATGATTTTACTAGCGGTACTTTTGGTCTGTGAGCTTATCCTAAGGTGCCACATGCCGGTGTCTAATTAGACAATAAAATTACCCCACATCATATGCTCTCACTACCTTGAGTGAATTTTATTCACTTAAGAAAGTAGTTTTGTATTTTACAAATTACTGTCTAGAAATGTATGAAGGTAAGTGGGTTCTCTGGATTTCTAAAGAAAAACGATCAAGGATAAGAAACACTCTGAGCATTGTCCTCGGACTTTTGAAGGAAAAATGACCGAGAGTAGGAAATGTTCGGGGTATTCTACTTGGGATTTTCAAGGAAAATGGCCGAGAGTAAAAAATACTCAAGGCATTATCCCATTTTAAACAAAATTACATCTTGAGCTCGGGTTTCTACCTATTGGTTGAATTTAGTGTTTTAGAAAACAATTTGTCTGGCTTTTAAACCAAATTCAACTTTTTTAAAAAACTGATTTCTAACTATTTTAGATTTTTTTTTTAGTATTTTACCCCACCAAAAAAAAAATCTGTTTTAGAAACAAATGCCAAATGGTAGTGAGCAAAATTGAATCGAATAAATTTCTTGTTTACCCTTTTTTATTAATCCATGTCATATGAGTGCAGCATAAAATTCATGATTGTTAATAAGAAAATCTCTGATTTTTTATAATAAACATGTGAAGCATTAAACAGGGACATGTTCTCTGTGTCCTCATTGCTTGCCAAACTTTTACCTCAAGAATCAGCTGAACTGCTAGCTGATTGTTTTAATACGCATTCAATCAATTGTAGTAACAATTAAGATTGAAACTTTAAAGCTCAAAATTAGGTGGTTAAATAAGTATTAATGCACTAGTATTACCACATCAATGAAAAAAGAAAGAAAGAGGGAGACAATCTAATGTAACAAGAAAATTACCCGAGAAAAGAAAGGGGGAAATTATTATTACTATACATACATTAGAAATGTTGAAGAAGAAGAAATTTACTTGAACCGAACGTCAGTCAAATCAAACCAGATTTGCTTGAAAACCTTGATAATGAGATCATGGTACTGATTGGAATTCAAAGAAAGGTAGCAGGCAAGAAGCTCTTCCAAGTCCTTGGATGCGCTGATGTTGTTCTCCAAAATCATCTCCACCATTGATTCCCTAAAATCCCTCTGTGGATCAAACGACGACTTGACAATCGCACAACTATCATATAAGCTTATCCTCGAGCTTGAGCTGGAGCTTGAAGACATACTTCTCCTTCCCTGTATTAGTCTCTTGCTCGCGATTCGTGGAGAATTTATTAGCCTTAGCCTCACCCCTGGAGAATTCAATTTCTTAACAGGACAGCTGGTCTTATGTTCTTTAATCACCTTCACTGATAATGACGACCCATGATGGGAGTTTGTTTCCTCGAATCTCGTTGAACTTTTTGTTCTATACTTGATTGGCTCATTAACCTCTTTTTGCTTCTTCACATCCTTCACCATATTTTTGAATTTGGCTGGTTTTGTTACGATTGGACGGAGTTCGATCTCGGACATTTTATTGAACACATTTAGCTTGTGGAATTTATTAAGCAAAGAATTCTCGTCAACATCCATAACGATGTCATTAGCATTCGATCGATTGACTCTGCAGTGACTGCAGGTGGTCGACCAGGAGACCATGTTATCGAAAGATTCAGGGGCAAGAACACGATCAGACCTGAATTCTGGCGGGAAAGATTCTTCGGGTTCGGTCTCTGTGGAAGTATCAGAGTATGAAGCTGAGTAGGACAGCGGTGAGGAATCGGATTTTGTCCAGAGAGTGGCGCGGCAGTTGCAGCCGGCTGAGACAGAGGAGGTGACTATCTTGGGAGAGGGCCTGGTGGTGGTTATTTTGTTGTGTTTCCTCTGTTTGGATGATTTTCTTGGTGGGTCAAGGAAATGGGTAGTGTTTGAGGATTTGGGGTTTGTGGGAGAATTGTAGAATCTGTCATTTGGGATAAGCTCTCTGGTGAAGTAGTATGATTTTCTTGGATAAATTTGGTGATGGGCTTGCTTTGGTTTTGACGATTGTGTTGTTGAATTTGATGTTGATGATTGTTTTTTCTTCTTGGTGTTGTTGGTGGTTCCCTGGTTTCTTGCTCTGCCCATGTCTTTGAGCTTGTAAAACCACCAGGCATTGGGCATCCTATCTGATAATCTAAACCTGTAATTACCCATCAAAGACACTCTTTTTGTGTGAAAGATTATGAATGGAAAAAGAAATTTCTCTCTCAATTGTGATTTATAGAGATGATATGTTGAAGAGTGAAGATGACTCTTTTTTATCAGTCTCTCTGCTTTGAGACACTTCCTTTTGTGTGGGAAGACTCATAAATATAGATAGAGAAGGAACGGGGTATTGGTGGAAGAAGATGGGACCTACAAAGGGAGAAAAAGTTTGCATAAAGGAAAACAACGGGGCCCGTCAGATGGTATATTGGGTTTTTCCTGGTTACGACGCTTAATTCACCTAACCAAACAGAAATTTGTTCTCTTATCATGATTTCATTTTGTTTATTCGAGTCTGTTTTAATTTAAATCTAAAGGGTTCAGTTTCTGTGTTCACGACTTCAGGTACTACGGTTTGGGGGTGGCAATGGGCCGCTCAGTTTGCCATGTGGCATACCGTGCTTTGCACGGTTCAAATGGATAGAGTTGTATTAGATCGGCCCTGGTTTTTGAGGTATCCAGCATGGCACGAGGTCTAACATGGCACGGTATGATGCATGGCATTGCACAAGACCCAGCATGGTATGATATGAGAGACGATCAATAACATCTAATAAAATTCAAAATTATATACAATTTGATGCCATTAGAATAATAAGTCAAGAATATTTAGATGGTGATAAATTTGATATTTTAAGATGGTGGAAGAAAAATGAACATTATTACCGTATTCTTAACATTGTGGCATGTTATCTACTAACTGTTCACATGTCTACTATAGCATCGGAACAAGCTTTTAATGCAGGTTCTAGAATTTTGAATGAATTGCGATCAAGACTATTATTGTAAACGTTGCAAATGCTAGTATGCACAAAAAATTGACTAGATGCAAAAGGCTATACACGCAATATATTAAAGAAATATCAATATAGCGGATTGAGTGACGATTAAAAAGATCAAGAATGAATAAAAGTTTGTAACTTTTTCCCTGTAAGAGTATAAACGGTGAAAAGCTAAATAATAATAATAATATTTTTTGTCTTTCTAATTTTTAAAATTTCTAAGTTGTTTTTTATATTTCACTCATTTGTAAGTCATTTCATTTTCTTTGTTTATTTTATATGTTGTTATTTTTGTAAGTTATTTATTTGGAAGATATTTGTAACTTGTAATTTTTAAGTTTTTTGTTTATGTTGTTGTTTTTGTTCAATTTCTAAGTTATTTGTAATATTTAACTTCATCAATAAAATGATTGTTTTTCTATACAATTATAAGCATTCAATTCAATACTTAAAAGTTTTTTTTTTTCTTTTTTTTTTTTTACTATTTTCAATAAAAAAAATAGTAAAAAAAGTCCATATATACCTATGAGACCCATGGACGGGCACGACACAGTACAACCCAATAGCCATGCAGGCCTTGGGTCATGCCGGGCCTACATTCTTAAAAAATTGGCATGACACAGTACAAAAAAGGGAGAGGCAAGACACAAAAGCACAGTGGGCTGCCTTGTGTGGGCTGTGGGCCGACATGACATGACACAGCCCATTGCCACCCCTAACTTCGGTTAATCTCTGTCTTTAATGATTTCTTTCCAACCATTTTATTGACGTATCTCAGAAGCTAGGCCTTTGATAAAGGGCCCATCAACCTTTTCTTTGACATGCATGTAACTTGTTGTAATTAGGGGATGGGTAACCATATAAATCAATAAAATCATAATAATAATGAAACTTAGGGTTTATTAAAACTGTAATCCAAACTCAAACTATCTTTATGGTTATCAAAATTTTATGATTAACATTGGTTTACCAAAAAAAAATTTACACAATATAAAAAACTATACTAATTAAACAATACACAACTTCAAAGTTTAAACATCATAATCTCATTCAGTCCATGCAATAATCAATATTAAAATTATCTAATATTGTTCAATACGCATTCAAAAACTCAAACTTATAAGTTCTTAAAATTCTAATTAAAAGTAAAAATAACCAAGAGATTCAACAACAAAATATTTCCTGGAATCCAATCAAAGTTTTCCTCTCCAAGTTCTTCTACTGAATCATCAAAGTTTAGATGGTAAAGGGTGCATTGTTTTTATTTCCACCCTCCAATAAATTATTGAATGTATAAATATTGTTAATAATATATATTATATCGCAGTTTAGTTCAATTAACCGGCATGTTTAAATATCAATAACCATAACAAAAAAATGATTGGGTTAATTGTGTTTTTGGTTCAATATTGAGATGATTTCGATCAAGTTCGATCATCGGGTATTTTTGCCAAACCCTAGTTATAACTTGTAAATAGAGGCAGTCACGAGCTGGGTTAAGTTATTGGCTATTTGAGCTCGTTTTTAGTTAATTGTAATCTAGTTGTGTTGGTTTAATTTATAGAGTATGAATCAAATCTAAAGAAAAAAAATTTAAGAAAAATGAAACAAGATTTTGAGGCACGTACGTTAGGAAACATTTTTCTTAAGTTTTTATTTGTCCCCACTCCCTTATAAGTTTGCTAATGGGTTAAATATAAATATCCTCCAAGATGAAACAAAGTCTTTGGGATCTGCAAATAGAAAATTTGAAAAGAAAAACCCTAAGAACTCAATTTATAATATAAGAAGTTGACGTTGAAGTTAAATTAATTTAAAACAAAAATTAATTATGATAGTTATACACGTTTTGATCTCTCCAAACTATTATAAAAGGAAGAGGTATGAGTGAAATAACTCAACTCTTTGAAAAAATGGATGTTGGGAATTCAAATTTTTGAAAATATTGAACCTCCAGTCAAGTATAAAAATTTTTAATTCAAAATTTTGTGAAACCATCAGCCAGTTGACTGGCCACAAACACCAGTAGGCTATGACCTTTTGTTTTTAAACAAAATCTCCAACGAGTTGAACTTGAGTCGAACATGAATATTCATAGTGGTACTCTGGTCATATTTATTTTCTTGAGCTTGAGCTTGAGTCAGCTCTGAATTTACATGAGCGTGTTGACAAAATGGTTAGTCGAGCTTGACTTATTATATTAAAAAAGTTTAAAAACAAGCTCAAACTCAGCTCATTATTTTAAAGAAACTTAAGAACAAGTGAACTTTATCAAGTTAAGCCACTATTAGTCGTCTTCTTCTTACCTTGTCTTATGGTTTCTAACTTATAAATTCTATATGCAAATGATAAAAATCATAAGAAATCTCTATACAACACTGCTGTCATTTCTTTTTCAGTCGAAGCAACTTTGTTTTCTGCTTTTTTGAAATAAGTGCATTAAGAAGAAAATGAAAAAGAAGAAAAGGACAAGAAATTAAAGGAACTTTTAGGAGTGCAATATATACTCGTTGGGACTCAAAGCTATCTATATTCATCCAACATGGAGAATTCAGTGGCCCATCAATTTGGATTGTATTATCAACTACATGTTAGTGTCAGAGATCAACTCCTCTATGCAATATACGTAAATTTTGATTATAAAGTAGCCTACATTACATTTCAAAATTTAAAAAAAAAAAATCAAATTCATGTGCAAAAGTAGTGCACTACTACTAAAGAGTTGAAGTTTAGTGTTAACCTTGATTGTTTGCAAAAGGCTATAAACATAATTTCTCATAGAATTTGAGTCAATTAAAAACCCAACCCAAACTCTATTTTAAAAAAATGTCTAGCCCAACAACTTCAAATATGGCTTAATTAATCTTAACTTATATTTTTTTAGCTAGTTTTCTGTTTCACTATATTTGGTCCTAACTAGCTACTCAAGTTTAGGCACAATTATTATTTTGATATACTTGATTTGTTGAATTTAGTTATGTAAGCTTCATGTATATGTTCCTAACTCCTTGTGTGATACTAGATGCCTATCCTATCTTTTGTCATTCTGAGAATAATTAACATAAAACTATGTTAAAAAAACCAAATCCTGAAAATCCCCCACTTTTGATATAGACGTATGTGTCCAAATTTTGTTGGTAAGAAATTCCCCCAACCTTCAACTGTTCTTATATGAATTTAAAGAAACACTCATTGTTAAAGAAACATATGAACATCAAACAATATTAACATATATTGTGTGTCTCTGTCTGTGAGTCTATATATATATATATATGGATCAATTCATTGTAATTGTAAAAGCCAAAAGATTGGGTTGACAAAGCAAAAACATTTCATCATGTTAACTTTGGACATATGCATAAGACATTCTCTTAACCTAAGATGCCTTATTGGAGCACTTATGGTCAATTAATTGGTCCATACTCTGTCCTATATGTGATGAATGGAACATAACCCCACAGTCGTGTAGTCTAGCCTGACATGTCCAATCTCCGAGGGGACCAAAATGCCTGAATGTGTAGTGTTTCATGGTACTTATAGTAATAGTGATGCAGGACAAATTATATTTTTTTTGTCTGTGATGTAGGACAAATAATTAAACTCGAGAGAGAAGAAGGGTCAAGGGTTTTGGTTTTAAGGTGTCGTTTCTGAGAGTTTATAAAATAGTTTATGTTTTATTTTTTATAAGCAAAGGTTATATCAATATTGTAGATCGAGGTACAAACCTAAGAGGGGGATGAATTGGGTTTTAAAAACTTTTTGCAATTAACACACAAGTTTTTAAAAATTTATTTAAGTAAAGCCCTCAATAAATAAGATGCTTGAAATTAAATAAGTAAGGGAAGAGAATATGCAAACTCTGTTTATAGTGGTTCCGCAATATCAGAATCTCTTCGACCTTACGTCTACTCTCTTCAAGGAACCTCCTTGAAGCAATCCACTAATTATAGTCGAGCAACTTCACAGGTATTGAACAAACGTTATAAGCACTTTCTTCCACAAGGAAGTGTTTAATCCTATACACTCTAAGAGTTATACCAACTCTTTCTCTTTACAATGATTGATATTTAATGTAAAAGAAAATAAGAGAGATAGCAATAAATGCTTTACAAGATGAAGATAATCATAAAAGGTGGTTTGATTTCTCTTTTAAGGGAATGCGTCGACGTCTTTGCTTGGAAATATGAAGAAATGTATGGCTTTGATCCTGCTCTGGTTGCACATCACTAGATCTAGATCCCAAAAGGAACTAGTTAAGCAATTACAAAGACCAATGTATCGTACTGTAATACATGTATTCGTAAAGTAAGGGTAAAGAAATAATTTAATAAATATGATGTGAAATTAAAATAATATATTTACACGAAGAATTTAGTATTGAATAAAATAATTCTTTTGAAAAAAAATCTGGACACGTGGGGACGTAGTTACAAAGGAAATGAAAAACAAAAAAACATCGACGCATCCAGCTTTGAAAAGGAGAAAAGAAAAGAAAAGAAAAATTTTGTTTTTCTTTAAAAAAAAAACACAAAAAACGTGGAAGCAGGTATTGCCACCTGCTGCCAAGGGAAAAAGGAAGGTTGTGCATGTTGGACAACACAACCTGTTTGTGGCAAAGGGAGAAAGGTGCTGAGAATCAAATTTTAGCATATATATTATATATTATATAACTTTTGTTTATTACTTTCCAAATCCTGTTTGGTTTCTTTCTTTTACAATTCAAACTATTCTATTTTTTTAAACACTTGGGGACAGAAAGAAATGTTGAAAGAGCAAAATTTTGAAGAGGTTTTTGGGAGAATTTTATAGAGAGCCACGGGAAGCTCTAAGAAAAACAGAAAGTAATAATGTGAAGTTTATTTTTGAAGTCTAGCATATATGAAATTCCCCCGAATTCAAAGTGGAAATTTTCAAAGGGTGTGAATTATGGAAGAATTGAAAAAAAAATTTAAAATTTTAATATAAATATTATGTCAGGTGTTAACGATCAGCAACCGAGATAAATTGCTGAGAGGAGCAGGAAATGCAAGGAGGTGATCCACGGGTAGCTCTAAGTGCTACGTGGTGAGTTAGATTTACTTTAAGTAATCCAGATAATTATGAAATATCTAGTGATAATATTAGAATAAATTATTAACTTATGATTTTGTGATAGATGAAAGTTGGTTGATAGGTATGATAGGAGTAGTGGATTTGTAGAGAATTATTTTATGAGAAATAAGATTATTGGAATAATTAGTCGATTTAATAATAAAAGCGATAAGTGAAATTCTTGATGAGTTATGGTTGATAATTTGATATGATTTATGAGGAGAGGAAATTTAGTGAATCTTGGCAAGCTATGATTGACGATTTGATGTGATTTATGAGGGGAGGAATTTAGTGGAAATTTTCAAATAATAATTTGAGAATAATCAGGATAGCTAATTTAAATATTTGAATTCATGTTTGTTTTTATATTATTATTCATATGCATATTTCATATCATTGTTCATATACATATGCATGAAATAAAAGAGCCGGGAGGGGGCCAGTCTAATTGAAAAACCGTGACAGTTGGTGCATGCTGGAAATAAATGAAAATCGTGACAACCAATATATACTGGAAATAAATGAAAACCGTGACAGCCAGTATATGCTAGAAATAAAAGAACTGGGAGGGGGCCAGTCTAAGATAAAAACATGTCGACATGTGGGAAGATGTTCCCTAATAATAATTCATGCATTGCATCTGTTTTAAATATTGATTGTATCACTGAAATGCTGAAGTGTTGTTTGTTAATGTACATTTATTTATAGATGAATAAGTCTCACAGAGAGACAGTTATGGTGAGAAAGAAACATAGAAGTATGATATGATAAGAACCATCTAAATAACTTTATGCTGTAAACCTCATTACGAGGTAATTATGAGATAATGGATGGTCTTAAGGTGAACAAATATGTAAGAATAAGAGATTGATAGAGAATGAGACTTATAATATGTGTAGTGATAGTAGAATGTTATTATCAAGTTATGTGAGACATAAATTATTAAATATTAAAAGATTATTTATGCAAATTGAATACTTCTAGTAAATTTAATTCACTGAGCTTGTGATGCTCACCCTTCATTGTACAATGATTTCAGGTAGCAGGTGGGACAAATAGTTTGGTGAGTTGAGGTTCAGACAAAATCATTATCTGTAAATATTCTCAGACTAATGAGAAAATAAAATAAAATAAAAATTTATTTGTAAAATATTCATGCATTTTATGTTGTATATAATGTTTAAGTCAAGATCAGAGTGATGTCTCTCCCCTGTTGAGGGTTGAGGATTGATGTAAAAAATTTTATTGGCGTTATTTTCTTGTTGCATATATGTGTCGTGCTGGGATTTTCAAAATGTGACAACACCGTCTCAGGGGTGGCCAACACGAGATAGGTCGTTACACGTACACAAGAAGCAATTATTAATACGGAGATAGACAAATTTCTGAAGAATAAGAAGAGGTGGAATATCCTACATGGCTAGTAAATCTGGTCCTTGTACTAAAAAAGAATGGAGAAACTCGAGTTTGTCAAGATTTTCGTCCACTCAGTTATGCTACACCAAAAAATGACTTCCCATTTCCCAATATTGACGCCCTGATGGATGCAACCTCAGGGCACGAAGTGTTTTATTTCATGGATGCATTTAGTGGCTATCATCAAATAACAATGGCTCTAGGAGACGCAGAAAAAACAAATTTTCGAACTTTATTTGGTAACTATTGCTACGTAGTGATGCCATTTAGACTCAAAAATGCTTGTGCCACATTTCAAAGGGCAATTATGGTGATATTCGATGAGCTGATCCATAACAAGATGGAAGTCTATGTTGACTATGTTGTCGCTAAATCCAAAAGAAGTGAATATCATCTGAAGCATCTTCGAAAGATTTTTGATAAATGCAGAATCTTCATAATGAAGCTTAATCCATTGAAATGTGCATTTTGAGTAGGAGCAGGAAAATTTCTTGGATTTATTGTACACAACAAGGAATTAATCTTGATCCAGACAAGATCAAAGCCATTAAAGAAATGAATCCTCCTGCCAACGTCAAACAACTCAAATCATTCATGGGTCGCGTTTCTTACACTAGAAGGTTTATCCCTATGCTATCATAATTATTGTCTCCTATGATGTGTCTATTAAAGAAAGGTGTCCCTTTCATATGGAAGTTGCAGTAGTGACAAGCCTTTGAACAGATCAAGTAGGTGTTATCATCAACCAATATAATGATAGCACCTACTCTAGAAAGCCTTTGTTGTTGTATCTAACTTCAACAAACATATTAATTAGCAATTTACTAGCTCAAAAAGTTGATGGTATTAAGAAACCCATTTACTATAGAAGCAGAATGATCATGGGACCAAAAATACGATACTCAGTGCATGAAAAACATTGTCTAGCTTTGGTATATGCAACACAAAAGTTCAAGCACTATATGATGAGCTACAAGGTGAATAAGTATACAAGATCAAATCCACTGTGATTTTTGTTATCAGATCTGTCTTGAGCGGAAGAGTAACCAAGTGGATGATTCTCCTCAATGAGTTTCATATTGAAGTCAAAAATCAGATTCCCATAAAAATTCAAGCTTTAGTAGATTTGTTAGCTCAATTTCCATCAGAACAATGTGGACGTATCAATGAAGAATTTCCAATGGATGAATCTTATGTCACAAACTGTTAGCTTTGTGATGGAGAATATACATTATTCTTTGATGGGGAATGTTTAAAGAAAGGTGGAGGAGTAGGCATTATTCTTATCTCGCCCGAGGGAGATACAATCACAAAAGCCTGAACTTTGAATTTTCCCTACACCAATAATGAGACAGAATATGAAGCTATGATTATTGGATTACTAATGGCCCAAGAGTATGGAATCAAAGATATATGCATTAAGGGAAATCCGAATCTTATTCTGAAGCAAGTACAAGAGGGCTATGCAGTAAAGGAAGCAGTTTTAGCAAGTTACATAGAGTTAAAAGCTCTTAGTAGTTTTGGAAAATTCCGTTTTGGTCATGTACCCAGAAGTTAATGCGGATGCATTGGTGGTGTTATCATCTCTTCCTTAGAATAGTGACGC
>CM043700.1:61158119-61165619 GCA_023935145.1 Bretschneidera sinensis | reverse complement strand
GAATCTTTGATTTCAAAGATGTTCCAGAAAATCGTAAAGTGAAAGTTGTTGCCATCAAGCTAAGGAAACATGCTTCAATCTGGTGGGAGAATTTGAAGAGGCAGCGAGAACGTGAAGGAAGAGTACGTATTACAACATGGGCAAAGATGATGAGAGAGCTAAAAAGAAAGTATTTACCTAACCACTACAAACAAGATGCTTTTATGAAATTTCATAATTTCAAGCAAAGGGAGTCGTCCGTGAAGGAGTATACAGCAGAATTTGATCATCTAATGATTTGTTGTGATGTTATTAAGCAAGAAGAGCAGATGATAGCCCGCTATCTTGGTGGGTTACATGTTGAAATCAGTGATGTGGTGCAGCTGCAACCATATTGGACTTATAATGATGTTTGCAAACTCGCTATGAAGGTGGAAAAGCAACTGAAAGAAAAACGTGGTAATTGTTTTCGATCCTTTATTCAAGATGGAGTTTCTAACCGTGGGAGTGGTTCCACTTCTAAAACCACGACCATACCCAAGACAGCCGCGGCCAAGCAAAGGAATGAAACTACATCAGGTTCAAATCATCCAATCATTTCCAATACAACTCGAAGGTGTTTCAAATGTCAAGATTTTGGACATATTGCTTCTGATTGTCCAAATCGCAAAATGGTGTCTCTTGTGGAAGAAGACATGGAAACGGAAGGTGAGCATGATTTTTCACCAGAAACTAATGAACATGTTGCTGTGGAAGAAGAAATTATTTATGCTGATCGAGGGGAGGGTCTTGTGGTTCAAAGAAGCCTCAACGTAACCTATGTGGAAGATGAATGGTTGCAAAACAATATTTTTTATACTAGATACACTTCTCATGGAAAGGTCTGTAACGTTATCATTGATGGAGGAGGTTGTGAAAATGTTGTGGCATCAACAATGGTGGAGAAATCGAAGTTAAAAACTGAAGATCATCCGGAACCTTACAAATTCCAGTGGCTTCGCAAAGGCAATGAAGTGAAGGTAAATAAAAGATGCTTGGTTGAATTTTTCATTAGCAAGAATTATAAAGATGCTATAGTTTGTGACATAGTGCCTATGGATGCATATCATTTGTTGCTTGGTAGACCTTGGCAGTATGATAGAAAGACTAGGCATGAAAGTTTCAAAAATACTTATTCTTTTGAAAAGGATGGAGTTACGGTCCTTTTGGTTCCATTGAAAATGGTTCATGTTCCTAAACCCTCTTTTGGGGAGGGAACTAATTTGTCGACCAGATCTGGGGTTGAAAAAGCATTGATGGAGAATGGTGAAGGCTTTGCAATTGTGGTAAGGGAAGAGAAAGAACCAACAGAAATCCCCCCTTCTTTGATTCCATTCCTCATGGAATTTAGTGATGTTATTCCAGAAGAAATTCCCCATGGCCTTCCACTTATGAGAGATATGCAGCATTGCATTGATCTTGTACCAGTATCTGTGTTGCCTAACAAACCAGCCTGTCGATTGAACCTTAAGGAGCATGAAGTATTACAGAGACAAATTGAAGAGTTGATCGAAAAGGGGCTTGTTAGAGAGGGCATGAGTCCTTGTGCTGTTCTGACACTCCTTGTTCCCAAAAAAGATGGCTCTTGGCGTATGTGCATTGATAGTAGAGCGGTGAATAAGATCACCATCAGATATCGCTTTCCTATTCCGCGATTAGGTGATCTTCTTGACCAGATTTATGGAGCTGTTATTTTCTCAAAAATTGATCTTCACAGCGGTTATCACAAAATCAGAATGAGGTCGGGAGATAAGTGGAAAATAGCATTCAAGACTAGAGAGGGGCTATATGAATGGATGGTGATGCCTTTTGGGCTCTCTAATGCTCCTAGCACTTTTATACGACTGATGAATCATGTGTTAAGCCTTTCCTTGGGCTTTTGTTGTTGTGTATTTCGATGACATTCTGATTTACAGCAAAACTCAACGAGATCATATGGAGCACCTTTATCAAGTGTTTCAAACTCTTCGAAAAGAGACAGTGCTGATACTTCCAGATTTTAGCAAGCTTTTTGAAGTTGATTGTGATGCGTCCGGAGTGGGAATTGGTGTTGTGCTCAGCCAAGAAGGTAAGCCTATTGCCTTTTTTAGTGAGAAGCTGAATGAGAGTCGTAGGAAGTATTCTACCTATGATAAGGAATTTTATGCTATTATTCGTGCTTTGGATCATTGGAGTCACTATCTCCTCCCAAATGAGTTTTTGTTGCATTCCGATCATAAAACTTTGAAGTATTTGAATAGCTAACAGAAACTTAATAGCTGGCATGCGAGTTGGGTTGAATTCCTTCAATCTTATTCTTTTTCTATCAAGCATAAATCTGGAAAGTTAAATCAAGTAGCTGACGCATTAAGTAGAAGACATTCTTTGCTTAGCACTATGGAGGTGCAAGTATTGGGTTCTGAAGTGCTCAATGAATTGTACAAGAATGATCCTGACTTTGGAAATGCGTGGGAAAATTGTTCTAAGGGTTCATTCAATCCTTTCTTGGTGCAAGAAAGTTTTCTTTTCAAGTTCAATGCATTGGGGAGAATGCTTATAAGATTGAGCTACCTTGTGCTTATGGAGTTTCTACAACCTTTAATGTCTCAGATCTTTCTCCTTACTTTGAGGATCAAGAAGACCAAGTGGACTTGGGGGCAAGTCTTCATCAACCGGGGGAGTCTGACACAGGTGTGTCCAACAAACCTTTAACCTAACAAATAAGGCCTCATGAAATGGGTATGTCCAACCTAACATGGGCCTGCCCAACAAAAAATAACAAAATCTCTTATCAACTAAGCAAGGTGCAAGGTCCAAGCTCAAAGTGGAAGAAGATTCGGATGCAACAGCATATTAGATTTAGGCCCATCATAACAGGCCCAAACGATCTGTTTTTGAGACTTTCTTAAGGCTAAATTGAAGTTCAAGATGTCATCTTTCCAACCCAACAAGTTTCAGCCCATTTGGAGATGTGTGGAAGAAGATATGGCCGTTTGAATTCTGCTAGTTGGGTCCTCCTGAAATTCCGGGATTGTATTATTCTTTTGGCCTTTTTCTTGATTCCTTGCATGTTTTAGGGATTGTCTCCTTCCTTGTTTTAGGGATTGTTTCGTTGCATGTTTTATGGATTGTTTCCTTGCATGTTTTAGAGATTGTTTGCTTGCATGTTTTATGCCTTGTTTTCTTGCTTGTCCTAAGCTTAGAGGGTTGTTCTAAGCTCTATAAATACTTGTGTTTGTAAGTTGAAAAATCAGACTTGAGTTTATAAATTGAAATTAGCCTTTGGCTTTTGAGAAGAGAGTTTCTCCTTCTTGTAATTCTGTATCTCTTTGGTATAATCCTTAGAGTGGTGAATTCTTATAGTTCTGTATCCCTTGTGTTAATCCTTTGGGTGGTGATATTCTATATCCCTTTGGTGTTATCTCGTGGGTGGTGAACTCCTATCTTTCATTTCTTTGTTTGTTTGTTTAGTTTCCTTCAATTCTATTTAAATCCGGTATCACTCGATATATGCTCTTGTGAAGCTATGGATGAAGGTGGACTCCAATGGATTAAGGTGCTGGACCTTTTCCATGAATGAGTCAATCATGTATGCTTTGTGGGTTTCGTCCACATCCTCTGATTTTTTCGTTGTTGGGATGTGTAATGACTTACCACTTAGTGTCTCAATGACATTCACCTTCTTCAAATTCTTTTGTGCTAGGTGTTGACCATGGGGTGTGGACTGAGCTTGAGAAAGGAACTTACCTCGCTCAGTCACACTCAAGTAGTTCATCAACTTGGACATTTGGCTCTTTAGATCCTTATGTTCTTCAACAACCTGCACAATTAAAGATTCAAGCCTTTGATTAGTCTTCCCCTGTGCCTCAATAAAAAGCATGTAAAGTGTCTTCTTAAGGACTCCTAGAAGATATAGGTGCATGATATGGTTCAAGATATGGTATAGAGGGTTGTGCAAGCTGTTGATTTTCAAACTTCCAGTTGAAATTGGGGTGATTTTGCCATCCCAGATTATAAGTATCAGAGAAGGGTGCCAAAGTGACACAGGTGTGTCCAACAAACCTTTAACCTAATAAATAAGGCCTCATGAAATGGGTATGTCCAACCTAACATGGGCCTGCCCAACAAAAAATAACAAAATCTCTTATCAACTAAGCAAGGTGCAAGGTCCAAGCCCAAAGTGGAAGAAGATTCGGATGCAACAGCCTATTAGATTTAGGCCCATCATAACAGGCCCAAACGATTTGCTTTTTGAGACTTTCTTAAGCCTAAATTGAAGTTCAAGATGTCATCTTTCCAACCCAACAAGTTTCAGCCCATTTGGAGATGTGTGGAAGAAGATATGGCCGTTTGAATTCTGTTAGTTGGGTCCTCCTGAAATTCCGGGATTGTATTCTTCTTTTGGCCTTTTCCTTGATTCCTTGCATGTTTTAGGGATTGTCTCCTTCCTTGTTTTAGGGATTGTTTCATTGCATGTTTTATGGATTGTTTCCTTGCATGTTTTAGGGATTGTTTGCTTGCATGTTTTATGCCTTGTTTTCTTGCTTGTCCTAAGCTTAGAAGGTTGTTCTAAGCTCTATAAATACTTGTGTTTGTAAGTTGAAAAATCAGACTTGAGTTTATAAATTGAAATCAGCCTTTGGCTTTTAGAAGAGAGTTTTCTCCTTCTTATAATTATGTATCTCTTTGGTATAATCCTTAGAGTGGTGAATTCCTATAGTTCTGTATCCCTTGTGTTAATCCTTTGGGTGGTGATATTCTATATCCCTTTGGTGTTATCTCTTGGGTGGTGAACTCCTATCTTTAATTTCGTTGTTTGTTTGTTTAGTTTCCTTCAATTCTATTTAAATCCGGTATCAAATTGGTATCAGAGCTTTGGTTTCTCAAGTGTGATATCTAACACCTTGATTTCTATAGTTCTTGTTATTATGGCTGGTCATGGTCGTCGTGGTCAAGCTATTCCAATAGCAGCTCCAGAAGCACCACCGCAAGGAGATCTGCAAGATATCGAGATGGAAGCCTTGAGGAGACAAGTGCAGCAACTCGAACAACGCCTAGAGCGTTATGGAACTTTTGAACATGGTGCCCCTCATCATGGCTCAGACGTTGAAGTTTCCAGCAATGATGGAGACGAAGTTAATCCTTTTCACCAAGCTCGTGGTCATGCCTCAAGTGACAGCACACCACCTCACCCCCGTGAGCTAAGAAATCATGTTTTTCGACATAATTATGATGTCAAGGTGGACATTCCAGAATTTGAGGGAAGGATGCAACCGATGATTTCATTGATTGGCTTACTACCGTTGAGCGAATCTTTGATTTCAAAGATGTTCCAGAAAATCGTAAAGTGAAAGTTGTTGCCATCAAGCTAAGGAAACATGCTTCAATCTGGTGGGAGAATTTGAAGAAGCAGCGAGAACGTGAAGGAAGAGTACGTATTACAACATGGGCAAAGATGATGAGAGAGCTAAAAAGAAAGTATTTACCTGACCACTACAAACAAGATGCTTTTATGAAATTTCATAACTTCAAGCAAAGGGAGTTGTCCGTAAAGGAGTATACAGCAGAGTTTGATCATCTAATGACTTGTTGTGATGTTGTTAAGCAAGAGGAGCAGATGATAGCCCGCTATCTTGGTGGGTTACGTGTTAAAATCAGTGATGTGGTGCAGCTGCAACCATATTGGACTTACAATGATGTTTGCAAACTAGCTATGAAGGTGGAGAAGCAACTGAAAGAAAAACGTGGCAATTATTTTCGATTCTTTATTCAAGATAGAGTTTCTAACCGTGGGAGTGGTTCCACTTCTAAAACCACGACCATACCCAAGACAGCCGCGGCCAAGCAAAGGAATGAAACTACATCAGGTTCAAATCATCCAATCATTTCCAATACAACTCGAAGGTGCTTCAAATGTCCAGATTTTGGACATATTGCTTCTGATTGTCCAAATTGCAAAATGGTGTCTCTTGTGGAAGAAGACATGGAAATGGAAGGTGAGCACGATTTTTCACCAGAAACTAATGAACATGTTGCTGTGGAAGAAGAAATTACTTATGCTGATCGAGGGGAGGCTCTTGTGGTTCAAAGAAGCCTCAACATAACCTATGTGGAAGATGAATGGTTGCAGAACAATATTTTTCATACTAGATACACTTCTCATGGAAAGGTCTGTAACGTCATCATTGATGGAGGAGGTTGTGAAAATGTTGTGGCATCAACAATGGTGGAGAAACCGAAGTTAAAAACTGAAGATCATCCGGAACCTTACAAATTCCAGTGGCTTCGCAGAGGCAATGAAGTGAAGGTAAATAAAAGATGCTTTGTTGAATTTTCTGATGAGAATCAACAAGCACTATTAAAGGATCCATTGCATATTCCAGTTGGGCCAATTACTAGATCAAGATCCAAGAAAGTCAAAGAAGCACTTAATGGGCTGATTCAAGAGATTTGGGCTGAATCTATAATGGGGCATTCCAAGCTTGGCCCAACAGGAGATGAAAGCATAATAAGTTTAATCCAAGCTATTGATAGTGACATGGGTATGACCAACATAACAAGGGCCTGCCCAATAATAATCACCTAGTCTCTTGTCAACTAATTAAGGTGCAAGGTCCAAGCCCAAAGTGAAAGAAGATTCGGATGCAACAGCCTACTGAATTTAGGCTCATCATAACAGGCCCAAACGATAGCCTTTTTAAGACTTTCTTAAGTCCAAATTGAAGATCAAATCGTCATCTTTCCAACCAAACAAGTTTCAGCCCATTTGGAGATGTGTGCAAGAAGATATGGCCATTTGAATTCTGGTCATTGGGTGCTCCTGAAAATCCGAAATTGTGTTCCTCTTTTTACTTTTGGCCAATTCCTTGATTCCTTGCATGTTTTAGGGATTGTTTCCTTTCATGTTTTATGGATTGTCTCCTTACATGTTTTATGCTGTTTTCTTGCTTGTCCTAAGCTTAGAGGGTTGTTCTAAGCTCTATAAATACTTGTGTGTTGTAAGTTGAAAGCATAATAGAATTCAGAAAATACTTGAGGTTTGCTTCCTCTATTGGTTCTTCAAAGAACTTTTGAACTTATCAAGGGTTCTTCCTTGTGGCGTTCAGCTCCGACTTATCAATCAATCCTTCCACAATTGATTGTGGCGTCTTCATTATACCAAGGTTCTTGCTTCCATACAAGCAACGGGTCGCGGTGTCACATAAAATCTGTTTTCTAGATGATTTCTGGGTAAGTATTCCAATATTGTTTGTCGGGTCTCAAAGCATGTCGATGAGGTTCGCATCATTTGGTATCAGAGCCCACTTCTAAAAAAAAAAACAGATTTACTATCATTTTATCTTTCATTTCTTGTTATCATCTTATCTTGTTTCGTTTCTGTTCATTTTTTTTACTTGTTCTTATTTTTTTTATTTGTGCAACCAGTGAGAAAAAGAAAACGTGAAAAAAAAAACGTGAAAAAAAAACGTGAAAAAAAGTGTGAAAAAAAGACGTGGAAAAGAA
>CM043700.1:61108119-61153119 GCA_023935145.1 Bretschneidera sinensis | reverse complement strand
AATGGGGCATTCCAAGCTTGGCCCAACAGGAGATGAAAGCATAATACGTTTAATCCAAGCTATTGATAGTGACATGGGTATGACCAACATAACAAGGGCCTGCCCAATAATAATCACCTAGTCTCTTGTCAACTAATTAAGGTGCAAGGTCCAAGCCCAAAGTGAAAGAAGATTCGGATGCAACAGCCTACTGAATTTAGGCTCATCATAACAGGCCCAAACGATAGCCTTTTTAAGACTTTCTTAAGTCCAAATTGAAGATCAAATCGTCATCTTTCCAACCAAACAAGTTTCAGCCCATTTGGAGATGTGTGCAAGAAGATATGGCCATTTGAATTCTGGTCATTGGGTGCTCCTGAAAATCCGAAATTGTGTTCCTCTTTTTACTTTTGGCCAATTCCTTGATTCCTTGCATGTTTTAGGGATTGTTTCCTTTCATGTTTTATGGATTGTCTCCTTACATGTTTTATGCTGTTTTCTTGCTTGTCCTAAGCTTAGAGGGTTGTTCTAAGCTCTATAAATACTTGTGTGTTGTAAGTTGAAAGCATAATAGAATTCAGAAAATACTTGAGGTTTGCTTCCTCTATTGGTTCTTCAAAGAACTTTTGAACTTATCAAGGGTTCTTCCTTGTGGCGTTCAGCTCCGACTTATCAATCAATCCTTCCACAATTGATTGTGGCGTCTTCATTATACCAAGGTTCTTGCTTCCATACAAGCAACGGGTCGCGGTGTCACATAAAATCTGTTTTCTAGACGATTTCTGGGTAAGTATTCCAATATTGTTTGTCGGGTCTCAAAGCATGTCGATGAGGTTCGCATCATTTTCCATTGGCAAGAATTATAACGATGCTGTAGTTTGTGTCATAGTGCCTTTGGATGCATATCATTTGTTGCTTGGAAGACCTTGGCAGTATGATAGAAAGACTAAGCTTGAAGGTTTCAAAAATACTTATTCTTTTGAGAAGGATGGAGTTAAGGTCCTTTTGGTTCCATTGAAAATTGTTCATGTTCCTAAACCTTCTTTTGGGGAGGGAACTAATTTGTCGACCAGTTCTAGGGTTGAGAAAGTATTGATAGAGAATGGTGAAGACTTTGCAATTGTGGTAAGGGAAGAGAAAGAACCAACAGAAATTCCTCCTTCTTTGATTCCATTCCTCATGGAATTTAGTGATGTTGTTCTAGAGGAAATTCCCCATGGCCTTCCACCTATGAGAGATATGCAGCATTGCACTGATCTTGTACCAGGATCTGTGTTGCCTAACAAACCAGCCTATCAATTGAACCTTAAGGAGCATGAAGTATTACAGAGACAAATTGAAGAGTTGATCGAAAAGGGGCTTGTTAGAGAGGGCATGAGCTACCTTGTGCTTATGGAGTTTCTACAACCTTTAATGTCTCTGATCTTTCTCCTTACTTTGAGGATCAAGAAGACCAAATGGACTTGGGGGCAAGTCTTCATCAACCAGGGGAGTCTGACACAGGTGTGTCCAACAAACCTTTAACCTAATAAATAAGGCCTCATGAAATGGGTATGTCCAACCTAACATGGGCCTGCCCAACAAAAAATAACAAAATCTCTTATCAACTAAGCAAGGTGCAAGGTCCAAGCCCAAAGTAGAAGAAGATTCGGATGCAACAGCCTATTAGATTTAGGCCCATCATAACAGGCCCAAACGATTTGCTTTTTGAGACTTTCTTAAGCCTAAATTGAAGTTCAAGATGTCATCTTTCCAACCCAATAAGTTTTAGCCCATTTGGAGATGTGTGGAAGAAGATATGGCCGTTTGAATTCTGTTAGTTGGGTCCTCCTGAAATTCCGGGATTGTATTCTTCTTTTGGCCTTTTCCTTGATTCCTTGCATGTTTTAGGGATTGTCTCCTTCCTTGTTTTAGGGATTGTTTCATTGCATGTTTTATGGATTGTTTCCTTGCATGTTTTAGGGATTGTTTGCTTGCATGTTTTATGCCTTGTTTTCTTGCTTGTCCTAAGCTTAGAAGGTTGTTCTAAGCTCTATAAATACTTGTGTTTGTAAGTTGAAAAATCAGACTTGAGTTTATAAATTGAAATCAGCCTTTGGCTTTTAGAAGAGAGTTTTCTCCTTCTTATAATTCTGTATCTCTTTGGTATAATCCTTAGAGTGGTGAATTCCTATAGTTCTGTATCCCTTGTGTTAATCCTTTGGGTGGTGATATTCTATATCCCTTTGGTGTTATCTCTTGGGTGGTGAACTCCTATCTTTCATTTCGTTGTTTGTTTGTTTAGTTTCCTTCAATTCTATTTAAATCCGGTATCACAAAGGCTTCTTGTACATGCCTAAGGCATTACATTATTCCTTATACATCCCTCTCATCTCAGCAAATGTGGGGCACTCTTGGGCGAGATGATCTACCCCGCCATACGCAAAACATGGTTCAAAAGATTTTGCGTGATTAACCACGTGTGTTGGCTTTAAGCTCTTAGTCTTTAATACCTCTAATTCCCTAGTGAGCATCTCGACCTTAGCCTTAAGGTTATCCTCTTCCCTAAGGTGATAAATTCCACTACCATTCGGGTGCCTTATAGGTCGTGACCTGTTTGTGCTTTCAGTAGCATTAGGTCCAGTCTAAGTGTAAGCTTTTTCAGCAAGCTCATTGAGGTACTTTATAGCCTCATCAGGATATTTTTCTAAAAATTCACCATTACACATCATTTCTACAAATTGGCGCTCTCTATATGTAAGTCTCTTATAAAAATAGCTCACTAAGCGCCAACTCTCATACCCATTGTGAGGGCACATACTCAATAACTCCTTAAATCTCTCCCAGGACTGATACAAAGTCTCGCTGTCCTTTTGTGCAAAGGTGAAGATTTGTCTTTTTAAAGCATTGGTCTTATGTTGGGGAAAGTATTTATTAAAGAAAATTCGAGTCATCTCAGCCCACGACCCAATAGATCGTGGTCTTAGTGAGTATAGCCAACTCTTAGCTCTATCCTTCAAGACAAAAGGAAAGAACTTAAGTTTAATAATGTCATGAGTTTCATCTTGACTATGAAAAGTCGCAACTATTTCCTCAAACTCTCTAATGTGCACATATGGGTTTTCATTTTCCAAGCCATGGAATATAGGGAGTAACTGTATCATCCCTGTTTTAAAATCTAGTTGGCGAGTATTGGCTGGAAACATGATGCATGATGGTGTGTGTGGTTGTGCGTGTAGGGTTGAAGTAATCTTGAAGGGTCCTAGGGGGTTGATATTCATGTTCACTCATTTCTTCGGGACTAGGTGGACTGTCAAATAAAGGATTTAGAAAAGAATTTAATTCTGACTTTAGAACAGGCCTACAAGCAAATCTACCTAAAGCATCTCTATGTCTTTGCATTCAAGGAAACAAAATAATGGAAAAAAATATACTATAAAAAGAAAGAATAAAATAAAATAAAATAAAAATTAATACAGCAAGCTAAAAGAAGGAATGAAGTTACCGCCTTTACAGCTGCTAAAAAGAAAAACTATTTACAACTCTTCTACCGTCATGTCTCAGGTTGACAATCTTCCTTGAGTTAAGCGCGTTTACCTGGCAACGGCGCCAAAATTTGATTACGCCCAAAGTATAATGCGGTAGTTATAGCACGACTTTGGGGTGTCGATTCCATAGGGAGACAAACTAACTACAAGAGAAAGTGCAAACCTTAAAACGAACGATAAAAGTTAAACGAGAAAATCTGAGTTGTGAAGTAGTGTGAAATAATTGTGTAAATATAATAGAGAACAACAAGGGTCTGGGAATCCTCCCTAGGTTCGTTGCCCTAATCCTAACTTGATTAAGTTGTTTTTATCTCGATTGCAAGTTTCACATCCCAAACAAGCAATCGACAAATCTTCAATTAAAGTGCATGTATAAACGCTAATGTAATTGATATGAATTATTCTTTACTTTCAAGCACACATGACCTAACTTATAAATTATTAAAAGACGACGATATATCTAAATAACAATACCGTAACAATGGACAAATCTATAAAAAGAGATCTACCAGACTCAATCACACCCAAACAAATAGACATAAGAAGAGCATGACTAGACTTATATGGAAAAAAAACATGCAATCACCGGACTAAGAGAAAATCTTCTAATTAGATTAAAGAATAAACCATAACAATGTTTAATGATAATAAATCCAAACTACAATGAATCAAGACTAGAAAATAAGAACAACTACACCTAGGGATTCATCCCTTCGCCTTGCTGGGAGATTAGTTGGCCATGGGGGAGAGTGTGGTAGCCTTCATGATGTTTTCCTCGGCCTCCAGCCTCTAATCGATGTCTTTGAATAATAATATCAAACCCTAAGTGTCCTATTTATAGTACAAGAGTCCAAGGGTGTTTTTGAGTTTATTTTAATGTTTAAAAACCCTAATTAAAGTCTAACTCGGAGATGCAAATCTGTGTGTGCACTGCGGTGCTGCTGGGGAGCACAACGGTGCTAGGTATGTTTTGGATTGGGCAAGCTTCTGGGCATCGCAGTGCTATTGAGAAGCACCGCGGTGCTGGCTGGTGGTTCAAGATGTGGAGGTTCTGGGCGCTGCGGTGCTGGCTGGTGCTGTTCTGGACTGATCTTTGTCTATTAAAACTGCCATAACTTTCTCTAGAAATATCATTTTGATAAGCCATAAAATTCTCCAGAAAATAGACTTCTGGATCTTTCTAAACATATATGGGTCATCTCCTGGTTGTTCTTGCATCAATACAGTTTAATTTGCAAAGATGATTAATCTGTACGGGTATTTTTGGCAATTTAGTGAAACTCTTTTCCAAGTCGCGGCAACACACTTTCTTCCCTTCATTTTGTTCTTCCAAAAGCACTCCTTCACTCCGATATGCATAGGATCTTTGTGCTTTATTCAATGGTAGCATTTCCCTCTCTTTAAGACTCCAAGCACCTGAAAATGCATCAAAACAAATCAATGATCTAAGAATGACACTTTAGAATTGTTAAGGTATAAAAGTGCAATTCAAACCTAGATCAACCCTAAAATACTAACAATTAAGTACTCTAAAGATGCATTTTATGACTCTCATCAAGGAGCGAGTACAATGGTCATACGGAGCAAATTCTGTGCCAAAAAAATTGGATGAGGAGGCTCTTCAGGCTTTTAGACTTGAATACAAGATTCTTGAGGAGTTCGTACTGAGGAATGCTGGGGTAGGGGAGAGTGATGCGAACCTCATCGACATGCTTTGAGACCCGACAAACAATATTAGAATACTTACCCAGAAATCGTCTAGAAAACAGATTTTATGTGACACCGCGACCCGTTGCTTGTATGGAAGCAAGAACCTTGGTATAATGAAGACGCCACAATCAATTGTGGAAGGATTGATTGATAAGTCGGAGCTGAACACCACAAGGAAGAACCCTTGATAAGTTCAAAAGTTCTTTGCAGAACCAATAGAGGAAGCAAACCTCAAGTATTTTCTGAATTCTATTATCCTTTCAACTTACAACACACAAGTATTTATAGAGTTTAGAACAACCCTCTAAGCTTAGGACAAGCAAGAAAACAGCATAAAACATGTGAGGAGACAATCCATAAAACATGAAAGGAAACAATCCCTAAAACATGCAAGGAATCAAGGAATTGGCCAAAAGTAAAAAGAGGAACACAATTTCGGATTTTCAGGAGCACCCAATGACCAGAATTCAAACGATCATATCTTCTTGTACACATCTCGAAATGGGCTGAAACTTATTTGGTTGGAAAGATGACGATTTGATCTTCAATTTGGACTTAAGAAAGTCTTAAGAAGGATGTCGTTTTGGCCTGTTATGATGAGCCTAAATCCAGTAGACTGTTGCATCCGAATCTTCTTCCACTTTGGGCTTGGACCTTGCACCTTAATTAGTTGACAAGAGACTAGATGATTATTATTGGGCAGGCCCTTGTTATGTTGGCCATACCCATGTCACTATCAATAGCTTGGATTAAACTTATTATGCTTTCATCTCCTGTTGGGCCAAGCTTTGGAATGCCCCATTTTAGATTCAGCCCAAATCTCTTGAATCAGCCCATTAAGTGCTTCTTTGACTTTCTTGGATCTTGATCTAGTAATTGGCCCAACTGAAATATGCAATGGATCCTTTAATAGTGCTTACGCTGCCTTCTCACACGCGCCATACACGCTAGCAAAGTCATTATCAGTAGCATACAATTCGTTAGTATTAAAACATGCCTATTTGTACAAGAGTACAAATATAGGCTGGTTTGTATAAAAAGCACTATTGACATCACTCGCCGTAGCATAAAAACTTTCATGGTTTTTTTATTTTCTCTCATTTTTGTCACTCGCTCTTTTCTTTTCACTCTCTGTTTTCTTTTCACTCACTTTTTTACTTTCACTTTCTTTTTCATCATCTTTTTTGGAACTCTCGGCCTCTCAATTTTTTTTCAACTCATTTCCTCTTTTCAATTTCATTTGATCTTCATACACTTGTCTTGGAGTAAATGGTACAAGAATAACGGTTTTGTTGTCTTTTACAAAGGAATGCCTATTCTTGAACCCATCATGCGTGACTTTCCTGTCAAATTGCCACGGTTTGCCCAATAATATGTGTCCCGCATGCATTGGAACAACATCACAAAGTACTTCATCATTGTACTTCCCAATTGAAAAAGAAACTAGAACTTGCCTATTTACCTTAACCTCCCCACAATTATTCAACCACTGCAAGTTATACGGTCGAGGGTGTTTTACGGTTGGTAAATTCAATTTTTCAACTAAAGTAGTGCTAGCCACATTAGTACAACTTCCCCCATCAATGATCATACTACATACCTTGTTGTTGATGTGGCATCTAGTATGAAAAATGTTCTCCCGTCGTTGTTCCATATCATCTACTTTGACTTGGGCACTTAAAGTACGCAAAACCACAAGTGACTCTCCATCTACCGGATACTCCACATTATCGTCACAAGCGTCCTCAAGCGGTGGTATTTGGTCATCATCGCTCCATCAACACGTGCGATCATGGCCCTCTTATTTGGGAAGCTATGTGACCTACGAAAACACTTAATATCACGATTACGAGCTTGAGATTCAGTTTTACCTTTGTGGACACTGGGAATTTCATCTCTCCTTTTTGGTGGTTCGGTGTTGGATTTTAAAACAACACCTTCGTCTTTCCTCCAATTCGACCTCCATGAGGTAGAGGAACCCGAATGTTGGAAGGACCGAGTTCCTTTCCTTTTCAGTTGTTGTTCCACCTTTATTGCCATGTGTAGCATGTCCTCCAACTCCACGTAGTGTTGTAACTCCACCACGTTGGCAATGTCTCGGTTCAGCCCATTCAAAAACCTTGCCATGGTAGCTTCTCTATCCTCCTCTACATTAGCCCGAATCATGGCGATCTCCATCTCTTTGTAGTAGTCATCTACGCTCCTATAGCCTTGAATAAGACCTTGTAATTTCTGATACAAGTCCCTATAGTAGTGACTAGGGACAAACCGCCTCCTCATGATGGCCTTCATTTCATCCCACGTCTCAATAGGCCTCTCATGGGTTTTCATTCTGTTCAGCACTAGCTGATCCCACCATATAATAGCATAGTCAGTAAACTCAATGGCAGCGAGTTTTACCTTTTTCTCCTCGGAGTAGTTGTGGCACTCAAAAATCAACTCAACATTCTTCTCCCAATCCAAGTATGCTTCAGGATCGTTTTTCCCTTGGAACGACGACATCTTTATTTTAATGTTTCCTAGGTTTCCATCAGTTCCATCTTGCCATCACGGATCTCTTTGGAAACCTCCACCATGCCTTTCTCGTCTTGGCACGAACCTGCCCTCACTGTTCAAAGAAGCGTGATCCTCTTCATCTTTGAACTCATCCTCATGTTCACCATCAGCATCATCCACGGGCGCAGGCCGTTCTTGCCTTCTAGCATTTGGGACTCTTTGGGGACGCCCCTCGCGCCAAGTAGCAATAACAGCATCTTGCCTATCCATCCGATCCTGAATCTCATTGAACATCACGTTCGTGCGTTCAAATTATTGTTGCATAGCCTGTAACACGAAGGACGACTCCTCCATTCTTTCTTTGAAACTATAAAGAAATGTTAGAAATAATTCCTCACCACACTGCCTCACGTGTTTACACTCAAATTATGTCACTCACACTCGTGTTTCACTCTTAAATTGTCTTTTTTTATATTATTCTCACACTCTCTTGCCTTTTTCCACTCGTAGCATCCCCTTTTCAGTCCTTTATTAAACTAATAAACTGGATCAAGAAATTCAACTTGTAGTATTTAAACTAATACCGACGGAAAGAAAATATTATAAAAACAACAAATCAAAGGAAAATTTATATTGCCCTTTTTTTTTTTCCACATTTTTTTTTCACACTTTTTTTTACGTTTTTTTTTTTCGTTTTTTTTTTTACGTTTTTTTTTCTCACTGGCTGCACAAATAAAAAAAAATAAGAACAAGTAAAAAAAATGAACAGAAACGGAACAAGATAAGATGATAACAAGAAATGAAAGATAAAAGGATAGTAAATCTGGTTTTTTAGAAGCGGGCTCTGATTCCAAATGATGCGAACCTCATCGACATGCTTTGAGACCCGACAAACAATATTGGAATACTTACCCAGAAATCGTCTAGAAAATAGATTTTATGTGACACCGAGACCTGTTTCTTATATGGAAGCAAGAACCTTGGTATAATGAAGACGCCACAATCAATTGTGGAAGGATTGATTGATAAGTCGGAGCTGAACGCCACAAGGATGAACCCTTGATAAGTTCAAAAGTTCTTTGAAGAACCAATAGAGGAAGCAAACCTCAAGTATTTTCTGAATTCTATTATCCTTTCAACTTACAACACACAAGTATTTATAGAGCTTAGAACAACCCTCTAAGCTTAGGACAAGCAAGAAAACAGCATAAAACATATAAGGAGACAATCCATAAAACATGAAAGGAAACAATCCCTAAAACATGCAAGGAATCAAGGAATTGGCCAAAAGTAAAAAGAGGAACACAATTTCGGATTTTCAGGAGCACCCAATGACCAGAATCCAAATGGTCATATCTTTTTTGTACACATCTCCAAATGGGCTGAAACTTGTTTGGTTGGAAAGATGACGATTTGATCTTCAATTTGGACTTAAGAAAGTCTTAAGAAGGATGTCGTTTGGGCCTGTTATGATGAGCCTAAATCCAGTAGGCTGTTGCATCCGAATATTCTTCCATTTTGGGCTTGGACCACCTTACTTAGTTGACAAGAGACTAGGTGATCATTATTGGGCAGGCCCTTGTTATGTTGGACATACCCATGCCACTATCAATAGCTTGGATTAAACTTATTATGCTTTCATCTCCTGTTGGGCCAAGCTTGGAATGCCCCATTTTAGATTCAGCCCAAATCTCTTGAATCAGCCCATTAAGTGCTTCTTTGACTTTCTTGGATCTTGATCTAGTAATTGGCCCAACTGGAATATGCAATGGATCCTTTAATAATGCTTGTTGATTCTCATCACACTTTCTACAAATCAACCCCCACCTCACCAAGTAGGGAGGCTAGAGTCGAAGGAGTCAGATAATTTTTCACATCACTTGTCAGACGAGGAAGAAGACATACCTGACTTAGAAGACACAAGTAAGGAAGACGAAGTACCAATGGCTGAAACTATAAGGCAAATGTCTTCTTCAACTGATGGGGGAGCTGCACCAACTTGTATTACTTATCCAGAACCAGTAGTTGGCAAGATAGCTGAGTTCGAACTGAAGAGTGGGTTCTTGCACCGTTTGCCCAAATTCCATGGGCTTACTAACGAAGATCCTCACAAACATCTCAAGGAGTTCCAGTTTGTGTGTTCAAGTATGTGCCCACAAAATGCGGATCTCAACGTTCTGAAGCTGAAGTCATTCCTTTTTTCACTTGAAGATAGGGCAAAGACTTGGTTGTTTGATCTACCCTGGGGCTACATCAACACATGGGAGAAGTTGATGACTGAGTTTCTGACTAAGTACATCCCTGCCTCAAGGATTACTGTCTTGAGGAAGTGACACAGGTGTGTCCAACAAAATTTAACCTAACAAATAAGGCCTCATGAAATGGGTATGTCCAACCTAACATGGGCCTGCCCAACAAAAAATAACAAAATCTCTTATCAACTAAGCAAGGTGCAAGGTCCAAGCCCAAAGTGGAAGAAGATTTGGATGCAACAGTCTATTAGATTTAGGCCCATCATAACAGGCCCAAACGATCTGCTTTTTGAGACTTTCTTAAGCCTAAATTGAAGGTCAAGATGTCATCTTTCCAACCCAACAAGTTTCAGCCCATTTGGAGATGTGTAGAAGAAGATATGGCCGTTTGAATTCTGCAAGTTGGGTCCTCCTGAAATTCCGGGATTGTATTCTTCTTTTGGCCTTTTTCTTGATTCCTTGCATGTTTTAGGGATTGTCTCCTTCCTTGTTTTAAGGATTGTTTCATTGCATGTTTTATGGATTGTTTCCTTGCATGTTTTAGGGATTGTTTGCTTGCATGTTTTATGCATTGTTTTCTTGCTTGTCCTAAGCTTAGAGAGTTGTTCCAAGCTCTATAAAGACTTGAGTTTATAAATCGAAATTAGCCTTTGGCTTTTGAGAAGAGAGTTTCTCCTTCTTGTAATTCTGTATCTCTTTGGTATAATCCTTAGAGTGGTGAATTCTTATAGTTCTGTATCCCTTGTGTTAATCCTTTGGGTGGTGATATTCTATATCCCTTTGGTTTTATCTCGTGGGTGGTGAACTCCTATCTTTCATTTCTTTGTTTGTTTGTTTAGTTTCCTTCAATTCTATTTAAATCCGGTATCAAATTGGTATCAGAGCTTTGGTTTCTCAAGTGTGATATCTAACACCTTGATTTCCATAGTTCTTGTTATTATGGCTAGTCGTCGTCAAGCTATTCCAGTAGCAGCTCCAGAAGCACCACCGCAAGGAGATCCGCGAGATATCGAGATGGAAGCCTTGAGGAGACAAGTGCAGCAACTCGAACATCGCCTAGAGCGTTATGGAACTTCTGAACATGGTGCCCCTCATCATGGCTCAGACGTTCAAGTTTCCAGCAATGATGGAGACAAAGTTAATCCTTTTCACCAAGCTCGTAGTCACGCTTCAAGTGACAGCACACCACCTCACCCCCGTGAGCTAAGAAATCATGTTTTTCGACGTGATTATGATGTCAAGGTGGACATTCCAGAATTTGAGGGAAGGATGCAACCAGATGATTTCATTAATTGGCTTACTACCGTTGAGCGAATCTTTGATTTCAAAGATCTTCCAGAAAATCGTAAAGTGAAAGTTGTTGCCATCAAGCTAAGGAAACATGCTTCAATCTGGTGGGAGCATTTGAAGAGGCAGCGAGAACGTGAAGGAAGAATACGTATTACAACATGGGCAAAGATGAGGAGAGAGCTAAAAAGAAAGTATTTACCTGACCACTACAAACAAGATGCTTTTATGAAATTCCATAATTTCAAGCAAAGGGAGTTGTCCGTAAAGGAGTATACAGCAGAGTTTGATCATCTAATGACTTGTTGTGATGTTGTTAAGCAAGAGGAGCAGATGATAGCCCGCTATCTTGGTGGGTTACGTGTTGAAATTAGTGATGTGGTGCAGCTGCAACCATATTGGACTTACAATGATGTTTGCAAACTAGCTATGAAGGTGGAGAAGCAACAGAAAGAAAAACATGGCAGTTGTTTTCGATCCTTTATTCAAGATGGAGTTTCTAACCGTGGTAGTGGTTCCACTTCTAAAACCACGACCATACCCAAGGCAATCGCGGCCAAGCAAAGGAATGAAACTACATCAGGTTCAAATCATCCAATCATTTCCAATACAACTCGAAGGTGCTTCAAATGTCAAGATTTTGGACATATTGCTTCTGATTGTCCAAATCGCAAAATGGTGTCTCTTGTGGAAGAAGACATGGAAATGGAAGGTGAGCATGATTTTTCACCAGAAACTAATGAACATGTTGCTGTGGAAGAAGAAATTACTTATGCTGATCGAGGGGAGGCTCTTGTGGTTCAAAGAAGCCTCAACGTAACCTATGTGGAAGATGAATGGTTGCAGAACAATATTTTTCATACTAGATACACTTCTCATGGAAAGGTATGTAACGTCATCATTGATGGAGGAGGTTGTGAAAATGTTGTGGCATCAACAATGGTGGAGAAACCGAAGTTAAAAACTGAAGATCATCCGGAACCTTACAAATTCCAGTGGCTTCGCAAAGGCAATGAAGTGAAGGTAAATAAAAGATGCTTGGTTGAATTTTCCATTGGCAAGAATTATAAAGATGCTGTAGTTTGTGACATAGTGCCTATGGATGCATATCATTTGTTGCTTGGTAGACCTTGGCAGTATGATAGAAAGACTAAGCATGAAGGTTTCAAAAATACTTATTCTTTTGAAAAGGATGGAGTTAAGGTCCTTTTGGTTCCATTGAAAACGGTTCATGTTCCTAAACCTTCTTTTGGGGAGGGAACTAATTTGTCGACCAGATTTGGGGTTGAAAAAGCATTGATGGAGAATGGTGAAGGCTTTGCAATTGTGGTAAGGGAAGAGAAAGAACCAACAGAAATCCCCCCTTCTTTGATTCCATTCCTCATGGAATTTAGTGATGTTATTCCAGAAGAAATTCCCCCTGGCCTTCCACTTATGAGAGATATGCAGCATTGCATTGATCTTGTACCAGGATCTGTGTTGCCTAACAAACCAGCCTGTCGATTGAACCTTAAGGAGCATGAAGTATTACAGAGACAAATTGAAGAGTTGATCGAAAAGGGGCTTGTTAGAGAGGGCATGAGTCCTTGTGCTGTTCTGACACTCCTTGTTCCCAAAAAAGATGGCTCTTGGCGTATGTGCATTGATAGTAGAGCGGTGAATAAGATCACCATCAGATATTGCTTTCCTATTCCGCGATTAGGTGATCTTCTTGACCAGATTTATGGAGCTGTTATTTTCTCAAAAATTGATCTTCACAGCGGTTATCACAAAATCAGAATGAGGTCGGGAGATAAGTGGAAAATAGCATTCAAGACTAGTGAGGGGCTATATGAATGCATGGTGATGCCTTTTGGGCTCTCTAATGCTCCTAGCACTTTTATACGACTGATGAATCATGTGTTTAAGCCTTTCCTTGGGCTTTTTGTCGTTGTGTATTTCGATGACATTCTGATTTACAGCAAAACTCAACGAGATCATATGGGGAACCTTTATCAAGTGTTTCAAACTCTTCGAAAAGAGACAGTGTTGATACTTCCAGATTCTAGCAAGCTTTTTGAAGTTGATTGTAATGCGTCCGGAGTGGGAATTGGTGCTGTGCTCAACCAAGAAGATCTTTCTCCTTACTTTGAGGATCAAGAAGACCAAGTGGACTTGGGGGCAAGTCTTCATCAACCGGGGGAATCTGACACAGGTGTGTCCAACAAAATTTAACCTAACAAATAAGGCCTCATGAAATGGGTATGTCCAACCTAACATGGGCCTGCCCAAAAAAAAATAACAAAATCTCTTATCAACTAAGCAAGGTGCAAGGTCCAAGCCCAAAGTGGAAGAAGATTTGGATGCAACAGTCTATTAGATTTAGGCCCATCATAACAGGCCCAAACGATCTGCTTTTTGAGACTTTCTTAAGCCTAAATTGAAGGTCAAGATGTCATCTTTCCAACCCAACAAGTTTCAGCCCATTTGGAGATGTGTAGAAGAAGATATGGCCGTTTGAATTCTGCAAGTTGGGTCCTCCTGAAATTCCGGGATTGTATTCTTCTTTTGGCCTTTTTCTTGATTCCTTGCATGTTTTAGGGATTGTCTCCTTCCTTGTTTTAAGGATTGTTTCATTGCATGTTTTATGGATTGCTTCTTTGCATGTTTTAGGGATTGTTTGCTTGCATGTTTTATGCATTGTTTTCTTGCTTGTCCTAAGCTTAGAGAGTTATTCCAAGCTCTATAAAGACTTGAGTTTATAAATCGAAATTAGCCTTTGGCTTTTGAGAAGAGAGTTTCTCCTTCTTGTAATTCTGTATCTCTTTGGTATAATCCTTAGAGTGGTGAATTCTTATAGTTCTGTATCCCTTGTGTTAATCCTTTGGGTGGTGATATTCTATATCCCTTTGGTGTTATCTCGTGGGTGGTGAACTCCTATCTTTCATTTCTTTGTTTGTTTGTTTAGTTTCCTTCAATTCTATTTAAATCCGGTATCAGGAAGCAGATAACTGGAATTGAGCAAAGGAAGGATGAGGCATTCTATGCCTACTATGAGAGATTCAAGAGCTTAATTGCATCATGTCCTTCACATGGGATGAAAGAAGGGAATCTTCACACTTACTTTTATGAGGGACTTCTCCTCCTCGAACGTCAATTGTTAGATGCTGCTTCCGGAGGTTCTTTTGTCGATAAGACACCTGATGTTGCTAAGGAGTTACTCGCCCAACGTGCTCTTAATTATCAACAATACGAGGGAGTGTTAAACTCCACTCATGGGGTGAATGAGGTATCTTCTAACTCTGCGCTTGAGGAAAAAGTTAATAAAATGTCTACTCTTCTGTCTCAGGTACTGAACATGAATGTAGCACAAGTACAAGAAGTTGCTCAAATCTGTGGTGTGTGTTGTACTCAAGGGCATCCAACTGATCAATGTCCCCAACTGATCAACAATGGAGGATGGGAATCTCTTAATGCTGTTGGGTTTCAAAGTAATCAAGGTGGACAAAGGTACAACCCTTTCTCTAACACATATAACCCTGGGCTTAGAGATCACCCCAATTTTCGTTGGGCCAACAATGATAATGTTCAGAACCATCAAGGTCAAGGGCAAGTGTTTCCATGCCCTCCAGGTTTGTTTATGAGGCCTCAGGTACCTCAAAACTTTGTCCCTAATCCTATTGTACCTACAAATTCTTTTGCTTCTAATTATGATGAAATTTTAAAGTCCCTTGCTCAAGGGCAACAGAATTTAACTACTGCTACTCAAGCTCTTGTTACAGGTCAACAAGGTCACACTAAGGATATTGCAGAGCTGAAGAAGCAATTGGGACAAGTGGTGGACTTCATGGGGAAGATAATGGAGAGTGGAAAATTGCCTAGCAATACTGTTCCCAACCCAATTATCGAGCAAGCTAAAGTTGTTACCACAAGGAGTGGCAAGACCCTTGTGGATGTTCTTAAAACTCAGAAGAAAGCCAAAGTGACCCACCATGAGGAAGAGGACGTTGAGAGCACCAAGAAGGAAATACAGAAAGATCCCACCACCACAATGGCGGAAATGATTGGTCCTCCATCATCTGAGAATGCTTTAAAACCTCAAGGTAACGAACAAAACCCTAAACACTCTTTTGATTCTAATACTTTTGCTCGTGTACCTTTTCCTAGTAGGTTTGCCAAAACCAAGAAGGATGAATCTGATCAGGCCATCTTAGAGATTTTTAAGAAGGTACAAGTCAACATGCCTTTGATTGAGTGCTTGAAGCAAGTGCCAAGATATGCCAAGTTTCTGAAGGAGCTTTGCACTACAAGGAGGTAGACTCATGAGAAGGAGGTGGTGAAGTTGAATGACACAGTCTCTGCTGTCATCCAAAGGAAATTGCCACCAAAGTTTAAGGATCCAGGGAGTTTTTCTGTTCCTTGTGTGATTGGTACCAAAAAATTTGATAATGTCATGCTAGACTTAGGAGCTTCAATTAATGTGATGCCTTATAGTCTTTATGCTTCTTTAGAGCTAGGTGCACTTAAAAGTGATAATGTTGTTATCCAATTGGCTGATCGATCTAATAAGTATCCTAACGTTGAAGATGTTCTTGTGCAAGTGAATCAACTCATTTTTCCTGCAGACTTCTATATCATTGATATGGAAGATTCGCCCATAAATTCTACTTCGTTGCTTTTAGGGCGCCCATTCATGAGGACCGCAAGAACAAAGATCGATGTTTATGAGGGAACTCTAACCATGGAATTTGATAATAAAGTTATACGCTTCAACATCTTTGAATCCATGAGGTATCCATTGACTGACATTAAACCCTGTTTTTCTATTTATGATATTAACTCACTTGCGCAGAGATTTTTTGGAAGCAATGGAAGAGGATGAGTTGAAAGTAACACTCTCTCAAGGAGTTGGTTATACTGAGAATGGAGAATCCATTTCTAGGGCTGAGTTAGAGAAGGCTGAAGAGCCCATTGTGATCAAAACCGTAGCCTCCCTTGAGGCTCGACCCATATTACCAAGGTCTATTCCTTCTTTGTCATTTCCTATTTCCACTAACAAAATGTTACCTTCAGTGATACAGGCCCCTACACTTGAGCTTAAGGTTTTGCCAGATCACTTGAAGTATATCTTTTTGGGGGACAAGGAGATGCTGCCTGTTATTATATCCTCGAAGTTGGAGGAGGACCAAGAAAAGAAGCTTGTGGACGTTATGAAGAAGTACAAGACCGCCATTGGTTGGACTTTGGCAGATATCAAGGGAATTAGCCCAACCACGTGCGTCCATAGGATCCTGTTGGAGGATGGTGCCAAACCCACCAGAGATGCCCAGAGACGCCTACATCCACCTATGATGAAGGTTGTGCAAGATGAGGTAATTAAATTACTTGATTGTGGTGTTATTTACCCTATTTCAGATAGCAAGTGGGTGTCTCCTGCTCAAGTTGTGCCAAAGAAGTCAGGAGTTACTGTGATAAAGAATGAGAAGAATGAGCTTGTACCTCAAAGAGTGGCAACTGGTTATCGAGTTTGCATAGACTATAGGAAGCTCAATGCTTCAACAAGAAAGGACCATTTCCCTTTGCCCTTCATCGATCAGATGCTTGAGAGGTTAGCTGGTTATCCTTTTTATTGTTTTTTGGATGGATATAGTGGGTACAACCAGATCTGTATAGCGCAAGAGGACCAAGAGAAGACCACCTTCACTTGTCCTTTTGGCACTTATGCCTACAGACGTATGCTATTCGGATTGTGTAATGCACCAGGTACGTTTCAACGTTGTATGCTCTCCATTTTCTCTAAATACATCGAGAATATCATTGAGGTCTTTATGGATGATTTTAGTGTCTTTGGTAGAGATTTTGATGCATGCTTAGGAAATTTGGAACTTATTCTGAAACGTTGTGTTGAAACTAACTTGGTTCTAAATTGGGAAAAGTGTCACTTCATGGTGACTCAAGGGATTGTTTTAGGACATATCATATCTGCTAGAGGGATTGAGGTTGATAAATCTAAGGTAGATCTTGTGCGTTACTTACCCTCTCCCATTTGTGTGAGATAGGTTCGTTCATTTCTTGGTCATGCAGGATTTTACAGGCGGTTTATCAAGGATTTCTCTAAGGTATCAAGGCCCTTGTGTCGTTTGCTCTAGAAGGACACTCCCTTTGAGTTTGATGAGGTGTGTAAGAAAGCTTTTGAGAAGCTGAAGGAGTTATTAACGACTGCTCCCATCATGTCTCCACCTAATTGGTCCTTACCTTTTGAATTGATGTGTGACGCCTCAGATTACGCCGTTGGGGCTGTTTTGGGACAAAGAATGGACAAGAAGCCCTATGCCATCTACTATGCCTCTAGGACACTCAATGATGCTCAATTAAACTATTTCACAACTGAAAAAGAGCTAATTGCTGTTGTTTTTGCCTTAGATAAATTTCGCTCTTATTTACTTCAAACTAAAGTTGTTGTTTATACTGATTATGCAGCTTTGAAGTATCTGATGACAAAGAAGGAGGCCAAACCGAGACTGATTAGATGGGTGCTTTTGCTTTAAGAATTTGATTTGGAGATCAAGGACAAGAAAGGGAGTGAAAACTTGGTAGTTGACCATTTGAGCGGACTTGTTCATGAGGAGGACGTCCTACCCCTGCAAGAATCATTCCCAGATGAGCAGCTCTTTGGGATTGAGGTAAGTGAGCCCTGGTATGCTGATATTGTGAATTATTTAGTTACTAGGCAATTTCCTGACACTTTACCTCGTTCTAATAAAGAAAACCTTAAGCATATGGCTAGGCATTACATATGGGATGAACCTTATTTGTGGAAGCATTGTAGTGATCAAATCATTAGGAGGTGTGTCCCTGAATCTGAGCATAAATCAATACTTGCCTTTTGTCATTCTGAGTCTTGTGGTGGACACTTTGGTGCTCGTAGGACAGCCCGTAAGGTATTAGATTGTGGTTTTTTCTGGCATTCTATTTTTAAGGATGCATACTTGTATTGCATGACTTGTGACAGGTGCCAGAGGACAGGTAATTTACGCTCTAGGGATCAGATGCCCATGGCCCATATTATAACTGTTGAGATTTTTGATGTTTGGGGCATTGATTTCATAGGGCCGTTTCCTTCATCTAACGGGTTTCTTTACATTCTTTGGGCTGTTGATTATGTGTCTAAGTGGGTGGAGGCTAAAGCCACCAGAACTAATGACTCTAAAGTTGTTGTAGATTTCTTGAGATCTAACATATTTGCTAGGTTTGGAATGCCTCGTGTGATTATTAGTGATGGTGGATTACACTTCTGCAACCGTACAATTGAGGCCCTGCTCAAGAAGTACAAAGTGACTCATAAGGTGGCAACACCTTATCATCCTCAGATGAGTGGACAAGCAGAGGTCTCAAATCGTGAGATTAAGGGGATTTTGGAGAAGACTGTGGGCCCTACACACAAGGATTGGAGCAAAAGACTTGATGATGCACTTTAGGCTTATAGGACAGCTTACAAGACGCCAATTAGGATGTCTCCATTCAGACTTGTCTATGGTAAAGCGTGTCACTTACCAGTTGAGCTTGAGCATAGGGCATGGTGGGCTGTTAAGTCTTTCAACATGGACATTGATGAGGCTGGTTTACATAGAAAACTCCAACTGAATGAACTTGAGGAAATCAGAAACGAGGCATATGATAGTGCATGGATCTACAAGGAGAAAACTAGAGCTTTTCATGATAAGATGATCCGTGGCAAGGCCTTTGTTGTCGGCCAAAAAGTTCTTCTCTTCCATTCTAGACTTAAACTTTTTCCTGGTAAGTTACGTTCTAGATGGGTGGGTCCATTCATTGTCACTAATATTTTTCCTCATGGTGCTATGCAGATAAAAAGTGACAAAACTGGAAATGAATTCAAGGTGAATGGTCATCGCTTGAAACCTTACTATGAGGCTTTTGAGGAGCACACTGTGGAGGATGTACCCCTCCTAGAGGTGCCACTCACAAAGGACTAAAAACGAGGTACAAAGTCTAGGCTGAAAGACTGTAAACATTAAAGCGCTACTTGGGAGGCAACCCAATTCAACCGAAGCTGTGGAGGAGTCATTAACACAGATTTGCATTCTCTTTCTCTCTTCCATTTATGTTGGTTGATCTTTATATGTTATTTGTTTTGTGTGATTTTCGTAAATACCTTACCCATGTTTATATTCTATATTACATGCTTATTCTGATATACATTGAGGACAATGTACGATTTAAGTGTGGGAGAGGGATTTACATCTTTTTGAGTCATATCATTGCTTTTAGGTTTTAGGACCTCTTCCAACTCAATGATGAAACTGATTCTTAATGGTTTTTAAAGAGTTTGAGCATACTTTTAAAGATAAAACAAGAAATGGAGTTAATTTGCTTATATTGTAGTCATACTTGGAAATTGAAATTTTGATGCACATTAGCCTTGATTTGAGTAATCTGTTGCCTTAGAGTGAAGCATGGAGACATATTGAATGATACTTGCATAATCCCACAATATTTGTGAGTTTTTCGAGCCTTATAATTGATTCATTATGCATATCAATTCAAATTCTCTTCTGAGTGCATCTTGTGAATATAATGTTTTCTAGAACTTGCTTTTAAACCACTTGAGACGATCGTACATGTTCAGATTTGGAGAAGACAGAGGCAAATTAGGATTTTACCACCATGACTAAAAAGCCTTTATCCTGATCATGATTTGACCCCTAGATAGCATTTTGAGCCTGAATTAGCTTATTTTCTTCATTAACCCACATTCATTTACCCTTACGAACTTAAACACTTTACCTACCATTTTTCTTTGGAATTAAGGAACTTGGATCTTGTTTATATTGATTTGTAATGTGGAGATGGTGGAAAAGCATAAGTGTGGGGGAATTTCATGTGGTTCTAAGGTGGTTGTTTCGGAAAAAAAAAAAAAAAAAAGAAGATAAAAGGAGTAGTAGAAAAAAAAAAACTGTTGTGATTCAAAGAATACAAGTTCTGAAGAATTGGGAGTATTATGAGTCTTTAAAGCAAGTTGAAAGCCAAAGTGATTAAATCCACCCTATTGTGATGGAAACGTGGTACTTAATAATGATGATCTATTTATGACGTTATTGAATGCTTTCTAGTTCTAAGGAAATTTTGTGACATCCTTTCTCTTCTTTCTTATGAAACCTTGACCCCTTAGCCCCATTACAACCCTTTCAAAGACCTCCTGATCCTTTGATGTTCTGTTTTTGATGTGGAGAGTGGGTGCACAAGCAAGCCTATGGTTTAAACTGTTTTCACAAGTGATTGAGTAATTAGTATAGCTAGCACCACATTTAAATGAGTGAAAACCAGAGTGGTGCATTGTGAGAAGTAAAATTTGATACTATTTGTGCATTAACTCGAGGGTGGCATATTACACTTACTCTTGGCTGATTATTCACACACACACACTCAAAGTACGAATGTTATATAATCTTAATAACTCCGTAGCTTGTTTATTTGAGGTAAACTTGTGCTCTCCGTACTTTATTATGCCATATTGCCTAAGGGATCTCTGAGACGTAAGTTGGAAGGATTAGAGTCATTTAATTTGTGTTATGTCATTGTGGTGTCATTTAGTTTATGCTGTTTCTCTTGAGATTCTACTAGGTTACATACTGTTTTGTTTTGCTAAGAGACTATCCAAAGCTAAGTGTGGGGGAATTTGATAGGAACACTTTGTGTTACGTTTTTATTGCCTTTTCTACCCTATTTGGCTTTGTAATTCTCTTAAATTTGTTATTTTGAGCTTAGTTTCTTTTCTTAGTATTTAGAAAGCTTGTGAACGTGGGAATGGTAAAATAAGGTGCTAAAATGAGTTTTCCTAGTTACTTTAGGAAATCTAAGTGGATCAAGAAAATAGTCTTATCATTCTAAGAAACTTTTCTAATTATGGAAACTTTCCTTATCTACTATTTTCTGATTTCTTTATAGGGAATTTCCACCTTGGAATTATTTGGATGATGTGTCAAAACACAAGAGAATATTGGAGTCCATTAGTGACATGGGTATGTCCAACCTAACATGGGCTTGCCCAACAAAAATCATATAATCTCTTGTCAACTAAGCAAGGTGCAAGGTCCAAGCCCAAAGTGGAGGAAGATTCGGATGCAACAGCCTACTGGGTTTTGGCCCATCATAACAGGCCCAAACGATATCATTTTTGAGACTTTCTTAGGTCCAAATTGAAGTTCAAGACGTCATCTTTCCAGCCCAACAAGTTTCAGCTCATTTGGAGATATGTGGAAGAAGATATGACCATTTGAATTCTGCCAGTTGGGTCCTCCGGAAATTTCGGGATTATATTCGTCTTTCTTACTTTTGGCCATTCCTTGATTCCTTGCATGTTTTAGGGATTGTTTCCTTGCATGTTTCATGGCTTGTTTTTAGCATTGTTTTCTTGCTTTTCCTAAGCTTAGAGAGTTGTTCTAAGCTCTATAAATAGGGTGTTTGTAAGCTGAAAGAGATCATCTTTTCTCTTGGAACCATCTCTACTCAAAATTCAAGAAGCAAAAGGCCGAAACACTCCACCATTCCATCTCCAATTGTGAGCACATTAGGACTTTTCCAAAATGTGTTCTCCTTCATCTATCATTATAGCCGTGAGGTTCATTACCATTAATATCTCAAGCTTCCTTGAGTGTGTTCAAGAAGTGTACCCCTTACGGCTATTCTTTTTAATTGTTTCAGCCTTGGATTCTTATGTTAAAGATTATTATTAATTCAATGAGTTGGTTAATTTTCAGATTTATTCTTTAATGTTTTTGAATTGTTCATGATATGTAGACATATTAATTCATTACATATGTTGAATTTTCAGTTCTGTTATATTGAAAACTTTGATATTGCAAATCATTGAAGCCATAATCGCACTTTCGATCACCTAATTGATCTGGAGTACGATTTAAAGTGGTAAAAGCTATGAACAATAGCCAATGTTCTGGAAATTGCATGTTCTTTATCCATGGACTTTTTCATAGGAATAAGGAACATGTTATTGAATCATAATTCCTTTTGATCTTAATGATTTGTTTAAGTAATTGTAAGGATGCGCTGAGTATTAACTTGATTGCTTAAACAAAATAACTAGCTGATGGACTTTTCCTAAGCTTAGTGATTATCTAAGAAGGAATTTATAAAGTGCATGATCTCTTTAGGCTTGCACTTTGATTCAATTCTGATATGTGATTGAGGCATGAATTCGTTGTCTACATTGAAACAATTTGATTAGTCATTTAGCAACCTTGATTTTCTGAATTGTGAGAGAAAATGATCAGTTGTAAATAATTGTTCTTTAATTTCCTTAGTAAAATTAGTAAAAAGAAAAATCAGATCATGAAAACCCCCTAATCTTGTGTAATGTTAATAGATGTAGATTTATATTTGTTTATAAACTGCTAATTAAACCAATCAAATCATTTTTTATTACTTTTATGACTCTTTAGTATAGAGTACCCGCAATCCCCGGCCAATAACGATACCCTACTAATCACTTTACTACAATCTTCTGTAGGGTTTGTTGATGACCGAAATAAACGGTCTATCAACTTCATATTCATATTTTCCAATACGAAAGGAAACTAACACCTGTTTGTTCACCCTCAGTTCACCACTATTATTGAGCCATTGTAACTTGTAAGGCCGATGATGTTTAATCGTTGGCAGCCCTAATTTCTCAACCATTGTAGTGCTAGCAACGTTAGTACAACTACCTCCATCAATAATCATACTACATACCTTGTTTTGCAAGTGGCATCTAGTATGGAAGATGTTTTCTCGCTGCACTTTGTCATCTTCTTTGATTTGCACACTTAGAGCTCTCCTTGAAACCAACAATTCTCCTTGGGCAGTGTATTCCTCATCACTCGCATCCTCTAATGGTGGCATAGATTCGGTATCTTCTTCGCCCTCGGTTTCAATTTCACCATTATCTCGCAATACCATAACTCTTTTGTTTGGACATTGGCTTGCTATGTGACCCATGCCTTGACATTTAAAACACTTAATATCACGATTTCTAGTGGTAGAAGAGTCAATTTTACTTTGATTTCCATGGCTGGTACTTTCTTGCTTTTGCTCGGTTTTGGGCTTGGCCGTGGCTTGCTTCACAAAATTCGGCCTCCAAGATGAACCCGAGTTAGGGTTTTGTCGTGTATTGTTGCCCCTCCTCTTAAGTTGGTTCTCAATTTTGACAGCCATGTGCACCATATCTTCCAATTCCACATAATGATGCAACTCCACCGAATTAGCAATTTCCAGATTCAAACCAGCCAAGAACCTAGCCATAGTAGCCTCTCGATCCTCCTCTACATTTGCTCGAATCATAGCTACTTCCATCTCTTTATAATAATCCTTCACACTCTGATTACCTTGTGTAAGACTTTGTAATTTTTGGTATAACTCCCGGTAGTAATGGCTTGGAACAAACCGTTTCCTCATCACGGTTTTCATCTCCTCCTAAGTCTCTATTGGACGCTCTCTATTTCTCCTCCTATTTAACACTAGCTGATCCCACCAAACAATTGCATAGTCAAAAAATTCAATGGCCGCAAGTTTAACCTTTTTAAGCTCGGAATAATTATGACAATCAAACAGTAATTCTATCTTCTTCTCCCACTCAAGGTAAGCTTCAGGATCGTTTTTGCCTTGAAACGTGGAATCTTCATCTTAATACTACCCAAGTTATTGTCTTCCCGATTCCTAGATTCTCTACCTCGACCACCAAATCTCCTATGGCTAACAACTGATTCCCGATCATCTTCTTCATCATATCCATTCCTATAATACTCTTCATCTTCAACTCTCTCTCCCCTAAGTTGAACTCTCTCCCTCCTACGCACATTAGGAGCGTTTTGCTGCTGCCCCACACGTGCATTCTCTACCCGATCAATCCGCTCATGAACCTGTTCCATCTCCGTTCGCTTCTTCTCATCTCACCCATTAAAGCCTCCATGAGAAACTTCAGATCACCATCTCCCGATGTATCTCCGGAATTATTTTTGTTCTTGTCGTCTGACATGTTTGCTGCAAAAATAACGTTAGAAAAAAAAGACCTTACACACTCCCTCACGTGTTTCACTAAAAGAATGAGTCACTCAATTTCACTCGCGTTTTCACACAAAAATCAGAATGGCTTTTCCCCTCTTATGTGCTCACCACTCTTGCCTTTTTCCACTCGTAATAATCCTCTATAGGTTCTTATCAAACTAACCAAACAAGCATCAAAGTTTCCAGCAACAATTCACCAATAACTCAAAAAGAAATTCAGAAATAAGGATTGAATCTAAATATTACACACTTTTTTTTTTCATGTTTTCTTTTTTTCTAAACTGGAAATTTATTCTTCTTTTTTTTTTTCCAATTTCATTTTTTTTTCACTACTTTTTTTTTATTTTTTATTTTTATGAATCAAAACAAAAGATAAGCAAACCTGCAACTAGAAGGCTCTGATACCAACTGATATGATCCATGGCAAGAACTAAGAAATTTATGGATCAAGAAGACCTCCAAGATCGTCTAGAAACAGATTTATGTGAGACTGCGACCCGTTGCTTATATTGAAGCAAGAACCTTGGTATAATGAAGACTGAGACCGCGACCCGTTGCTTATATCGAAGCAAGAACCTTGGTATAATGAAGACACCACAATCAATTATGGAAGGATTGATTGATAAGTCGAAGATGAACGCCACGGAAACTCCGATAAGTTCAAAAGTTCTAAAAGAACCAAAGAGAAATTTCTCTCCGAATGTATGAATCAAATCTGAATTGTCTTATTCCAAAAGCCAATGGCTATTTAAATACACGAGAATTCGTAACCAAATAGAAAAAAGAAAACTAAAAAATAGGAAATAAACCTAAACAGAATTCTGGTAGGAATAGGAAACTACGAAATAGGAAATAAAGCTAAATAGAATTTTGGTAACCTAAAATTCAAATAATGAAAGTACCTAACTTGGCATGCAAGCCTTATAATGCAACAATTAAATTCAAAAGGAAACAATTAAGAAAAGGTGCAAGTCCAACGTAGATTCGGATGCAACAGCCTACTAGATTTCGACCCATCATACCAGGCCCAAACGATATCTTTTTTGAAACTTTCTTAGATCAAAATTGAGTGCCAAGACGTAATCTTTCCATCCTAATAAGTTTCAGCCCATTTGGAGTTGTGGGTAAGAAGATATGACCATTTTAATTATGTTCATTGGGTCCTCCCGAAATTCCAAAGTGGAATTCTCTTGAATTATGGAAACCCATCCTTGTGGATCATGTATAGCATTATCCTTGGGCCCCCAAAGATGATTCTTAGCCCAAATATGTTGAATAAGCCAATTGAGATTTTTCTTGAACCGTTTAGCTCGGGCCCTTATAACTGGACCAATTGGAACTTGAATAAACCGTTTAGCTCGGGCTCTTGTAACTTGACTAATTGGAACTTGAATAGGATCTGCCTCCCATTTGTTAGTCGTATCCTCATCAAGAAGGTTCCTTAAAGAGAGTGGACGTAGGGTCGGAACAATTTCGATATTGTCGAACCACTATAAACTGAGTTTGCATCCTTTATTCCTTAATCTCTTTATTTACACCACATATTACTTGTTTATATACTTGTTGTGTTATCTGTTTTATAAACTTGTGTTTCTTGGGTTGAAACCTCAGTCTACAATTGGTATCAGAACCTCGTTCTCAATTTTAGGATTAATATCCTTGAGTTGATCTGATGGCAGCAAATAGCTATTCTGAGGGACACTCATATACTAGGCCTCCCTTGTTCAATGGCTCCAACTATAACTATTGAAAAAACATGATGAAAATCTTTGTCGAAGGACAAGATTATAATCTGTGGAGTCATTGATGAGGGACCTAGAATTCCATCAAAGGAAATCACTATTGGAGAAATCATTCATACAATGCTTAAACTCAAAACTGAGTACAATGAGGAGGATTATAGAATGATGTCTTTCAATAGTAGAGCAATAAGTATTTTATACTGTACTTTAGATATATCTTAATACAATAAAATTTCTGCATGTGTTTCAGCTAAGGAAATATGGGATAAATTGCAAGTTATATATGAAGGATCTAGTGAGGTTAAAAAATCAAAAATCTATATGCTAGTGTCTGAATATGAATCTTTTATAATGTCTCCTAATGAAACAATTTCTCAAATGCACTTACGTTTCACAACTATTGTTAATGGTTTGAAGCTTCTTGGTAGGAACATTGAGAAATTTGAATTAACAAGAAAAATCTTAAGGTCTTTACCATCCACATGGAAAGCAAAGAAGATTGCTATCACAGAGGCCAAAGATATTAACAAACTTGATGTTAAGACACTCCTTGGGTCATTGTTGACATATGAAATGGAGGAAATGAATCCCATTGTTAATGATGATGAGAAGAAAAAGAAAGTGATTGCTCTCAAAGCTTCTACATACAACAGAAAAGAGGAATTGGAAGAAGAGGCAGAGAGCAGCGAAGAAGATGGTGAGATGGCCTTAATCACCAAACGGTTTCATAGATTCTTAAAGAAAAGCAAGAAACCATACACAAAGGATCCCATCTTAAAAAGGGAACCACTTGTGTGTTATGGATGCAAGAAGCCCGGTCACATCAAGGTCGATTGTATAGCTACGAGCAAACCATACAAGAGCTTCAAGAAGAAGGCTATGATTGCAATCACTTGGAGTGATGACGAAGAAGAAGAAGAATCCTCGGATAAAGAAGTCAGATATGAGGAAATTGCCAACCTATGCCTTATGGCAATTGATGATGAAAATGTGGTATTATCTTCTCTCTCTTCTAAAAATAAAATTGTGAGTAGTAGTGAAGAATTGTTAGAAGTCATAAATAAAATGCATGATGAATTGAAGAAATTCGATTCTAGGAACTCTACTTTTAAGAAAGAGGTGTCATCCCTTTCTAAAGAGATGATAAGTCTAAGAGAAGAGAAAGAAAAATTATCTTCATTGCTATATGATGCTTCTCAAGACTTCCTCAAAGATGAAAATGAGAATTTAAAGAAGAAGATATTAGAATTGAATGGTACTATATCTAGACTCATGCTTGGTAAAGAAAAGCTTGATGAAGTGCTTTCTTGCCAAAGATTAAGTGGAGGAAAATCTGGTTTAAGATATTCTCCATTAGGCAAGCGAAAATCAAAAGAGAGCTTATTCATGAAAGCTTCATGTGTGAATGAAGCCTCTACTTCAAAGGTTAAAATCACACCCACATTGAGTGATAGCATGTTTAGAAATACTAATTCTAATGCTAATATAAGATTGAAGAAACCTAGAAATACTTATGCTTATATGTATGCTCATTCAAGGAATGCTTATGCACATGCTAGGAATAATCATCATATGCATCCTAGGAACAATTTGTACACTCAAGACTTGCACACTGCACAAGCATATCCTATGAATTATAATCATAGTTATCCTAGAAATCATCATCATATATTTTTCTGGAAATGACATGTATATTCATATTCCTCACAATAGAAACATGTATCCTAGGAACTCATATCCTAAGCATTATAGACATGCACAACTAAAGACTCCTAGAAAATTCAATAACTATCATCCTAGAATTGTGCATTATCAACATGTCTATAGATTACCATATGCTATTAAGAAAGTATGGGTCCCAAAAGGAACTGTATTTTCAATGACTAACCCCAAAGGACCTAAGAAGTTTTGGGTACCTAAAAATGCCATTGTGTATCCTTGTGTAATGTAGATATGTCTCCACACCAAGGAAATGGGTAACTGTTGGTACCTTGATAGTGGATGCTCAAAACACATGATTGGTGATAAAAGTGTATTCAAGGAGTTAACTCTAAAAGATGGTGGACTTGTCACCATTAGAGACAACACAAAAATAAAGATCATCAGGCATGGAAAAGTTGGTAATGATTTCTCAACCATAGATAATGTATTGCTAGTACAAGGCCTTAAGCCAAATTTACTAAGTATTAGTAAACTTTGTGATAAAGGCAATAAAGTCACATTTTGAGACCTCTCATTGTCTAGATATAGACATCAAGAGTAACAAGATCAAATTTTTTGGCTATAGACATGAAAATGTCTATATAGTTGATTTGAAATCCTTACATTCCAAAAATGAAAAATGTTTTCCTGCCATTAGTGAAAATCCATGGCTATGGCATAGAAGGCTTGGTCATGTGAACATGAACTTACTAAAAATCATTTCAAGAAAAGATTTAGTCATTGGACTTCCCAAAATCAATTTTGAAAAAGACAAAGTATGTGATGCTTGTCAAATGGGAAAACAAACTGGGATTTCTTTTAAATCAAAGAATGTAGTCTCAACTACTAGACCATTGGAACTTTTGCATATGGACTTATCTGGTCCAATTAGTACCATTAGTCTAGGTGGTCATCAATATGCTTTTGTTATTGTTGATGACTATTCAAGATATACCTTTGTTATTTTTATTGCTTATAAGGATGAAGCTTACAAAGGATTTGAAAATTTTGGCAAAAAGTTTCAAAATGAAAAAGGAATTTGTATTTCAAGTATTATAAGTGATCATGGAAAAGAATTTGAAAACCAAAGTTTTTCAAAATTTTGTGATGAAAATGGAATTGATCACAACTTTTCAACCCCTAGAACTCTTCAACAAAATGGAGTTGTTGAGAGGAAAAATAGAGTTCTAGAAGAATTTTCAAGAACAATGCTTTGTGAAAATAATTTACCAAAATACTTTTGGGCTAAAGCAGTAAACATCTCTTGCTATATCTTAAGTAGAATTTTAATTAGGCCTATTCTTGACAAAACTCCATATGAATTATTCAAAAGGTACAATGCCTAATATCTCATATTTTCGCATTTTTGGTTGTAAATGCTTCATCCTAAACAACAATAAAACTAACTTGGGTAAATTTGACTCTAAGACTGATGAAGGGATATTTTTAGGATAATCAACCTCTAGTAAGGCTTATAGAGTTTTCAACAAGAGAACTCTAGTGGTAGAAGAATCCGTACAAGTAACTCTTGATGAATCTAACCCAATTAGTAGTAGAGAAGTTTCTTTTAATGATGATGCAGATTTTATTCTAAGAACAGAAACTCCTACTCCCATTGTTGACCCAAAGGAAAGTCCACCTCAAACAAATGGAGAGATGGAAACTCTCAAAGTAGACCAACCATCTACAAGTCGACAAGAGGATAATCTTCCCAAAGATTGGAGGTATGTAAATTATCACCTGATTGATCAAGTGATTGGTGATCCTTCACAAGGGGTAAGAACTCGTTCCTCTATTAGAAATATTTGCAATTATGTAGCTTATTTGTCTCAAATAGAACTTAAGACATTTATAGAAACTGAAAAGGATAATGATTGGATAATTTCAATGCAAGAAGAAATAAATCAATTTGAAAGGAACAATGTATGGAATCTAGTTTCTAGACCTAAAAATGGAATAGTAACTAGAAATAAGGCTAGACTAGTTGCTAAGGGATATAATCAAGAAGAAGGAATAGACTTTGATGAGACCTATGCTCCTGTAGCTAGACTAGAAGCTATTCGAATGATGTTGGCCTTTGCATGCTTTAATAAGTTTAAGTTATTTCAAATGGATGTACGAGTGCTGATGAGGACACGGCTAACAAATGGGATGCGGAGCCTCTTCAAGTTCCAATTGGTCCAGTTACAAGGGCTCGAGCTAAAAGGTTCAAAGAAACTCTCAAGGGGCTTATTCAATACATTTGGGCTAAGAACCATCTGTGGGGGCCCAAGGATGATGCTATACATGATCCAGAAGGATGGATTTCCATGATCCAAGGGAACTTCCACTTTGGAATTTCAGAAGGACCCAATGAACAGAATTAAAATGGTCATATCTTCTTGCCCACAACTCCAAATAGGCTGAAACTTATTAGAATGGAAAGATGACGTCTTGAACTTATATTTTGACCTAAGAAAGTTTCAAAAATGATATCGTTTGGGCCTGGTATGATGGGCCGAAATCCAGTAGGCTGTTGCATCCGAATCTGCGTTGGGCTTGCACCTTTTCTTAATTGTTTCCTTCTGAATTTAATTGTTGCATTATAAGGCTTGCATGCCAAGTTAGGTACTTTCCTTATTTGAATTTTAGGTTACCAAAATTCTATTTAGGTTTATTTCCTATTTCGTAGTTTCCTATTCCTACCAGAATTCTGTTTAGGTTTATTTCCTTTTTTTTTTGTTTTCCTTTTTCTATTTGGTTACGAATTCTCATGTATTTAATAGCCATTGGCTTTTGGAATAAGACAATTCAGATTTGACTCATACTTTCAGAGAGAAATTTCTCTTTGGTTCTTTTAGAACTTCTGAACTTATCGGAGTTTCTGTGGCGTTGATCTTCGACTTATCAATCAATTCTTCCATAATTGATTGTGGTGTCTTCATTATACCAAGTTTCTTGCTTCGATATAAGCAGCGGGTCGCGGTCTCAGTCTTCGTTATACCAAGGTTCTTGCTTCAATATAAGCAACGGGCCGCGGTGACATGGGTATATCCAACCTAGCATGGGCCTGCCCAACAAAAATCTAATAACCTCTTGTCAACTAAGCAAGGTGCAAGGTCCAAGCCCAAAGTGGAAGAAGATTCGGATGCAACAGCTTACTGGATTTAGGCTGATCATACCAGGCCCAAACGATCTCCTTTTTGAGATTTTCTTAAGTCCAAATTAAAGTTCAAGACGTCATCTTTCCAACCAAACAAGTTTCAGCCCATTTGGAGATGTCTACAAGAAGATATGACCATTTGAATTCTGGTCATTGGGTGCTCCTGAAAATCCGAAATTGTGTTCCTCTTTTTACTTTTGACCAATTCCTTGATTCCTTGCATGTTTTAGGGATTGTCTCCTTCCTTGTTTTAGGGATTGTTTCCTTGCATGTTTTATGGATTGTTTTCTTACTTTTCCTAAGCTTAGAGGGTTGTTCTAAGCTCTATAAGTACTTGTGTTTGTAAGCTAAAAATCAGACTTGAGTTTATAAATTGAAATCAGCCTTTGGCTTTTAGAAGAGAGTTTTCTCCTTCTTGTAATTCTGTATCTCTTTGGTATAATCCTTAGAGTGGTGAATTCCTATAGTTCTGTATCCCTTGTGTTAATCCTTTGGGTGGTGATATTCTATATCCCTTTGGTGTTATCTCTTGGGTGGTGAACTCTTATCTTTCATTTTGTTGTTTGTTTGTTTAGTTTCCTTCAATTCTATTTAAATCCGGTATCAAATTGGTATCAGAGCTTTGGTTTCTCAAGTGTGATATCTAACACCTTGATTTCCATAGTTCTTGTTATTATGGCTGGTCGTGGTCGTCGTGGTCAAGCTATTCCAATAGTAGCTCCAGCACCGCAAGGAGACCCGCGAGATATCGAGCTGGAAGCCTTGAGGAGACAAGTGCAGCAACTCGAACAACGCCTAGAGCGTTATGAAACTTCTGAACATGGTGCTCCTCATCATGGCTCAGATGCTGAAGTTTCCAGCAATGATGGAGATGAAGTTAATCCTTTTCACCAAGCTCGTAGCCATGCCTCAAATGACAGCACGCCACCTCACCCCCGTGAGCTAAGAAATCACGTTTTCCAACGTGATTATGATGTCAAGGTGGACATTCCAGAATTTGAAGGAAGAATGCAACCCGATGAATTCATTGATTGGCTTAACACCATTGAGCGGATCTTTGATTACAAAGATGTTGCAGATCACAAGAAGGTGAAGCTTGTTGCCATCAAGCTACGAAAACATGCTTCTATTTGGTGGGAACACCTTAAGAGGCAGCGAGAACGTGAAAGGAAGAGTCGCATTGTGACATGGGCAAAGATGAAGAAGGCTCTTAAGAAGAAGTATTTGCCAGATCATTATAGGCAAGATGCTTTTCTTAAGTTCCACAACTTTCGACAAAACGATCTCTCCGTGGAAGAATATACAGCAGAGTTCGATTATTCTATGATGCGTTGTGACATCGTAGAGCCCGAAGAACAAATGGTAGCCCGCTACCTTGGAGGGTTACGTCGTGAAATCAGTAATGTTGTACAATTACAACCTTACTGGACCTACAATGATGTTTGCAAGCTAGCACTAAAGGTGGAGAAACAATTAATGGAAGGGCGTAAGAATACTTATCGACCTTTCAATCGCGATGGAATCACAAACCGGGGGAGTAGTTCTACTTCCAAGGCCACTCCATCAACCAAAACTGCAGCTGTCAAACCACCTGCAAGGAATGAAGCTCCATCAGGTTCTAATCGCTTCAATAATTCTAATTCAAGTAGAAAATGCTTTAAATGTCATGGTTTTGGACATATTGCTTCCGATTGTCCAAATCGCAAGATAATCTCCCTTGTTGAAGAAGAATTGGAAGATAATGCAGAGGAGGAGCAAATTGAGGACGAATCCGAGGAGGAGTTCACGTATGCGGATCAGGGAGAGTCTCTTGTTATTCGTAGACTCTTGAAGTCAACTTATGCAGAAGATGATTGGCTTCGAAACAACATTTTCCACACCAAATGCACTTCCAATGGCAAGGTGTGTAATGTCATCATTGATGGGGGAAGTTGTGAGAATGTGGTGTCTACAACCATGGTGGAGAAGCTGAATCTAAAAACAGAAGCTCATTCACATCCCTACAAACTTCAATGGCTTCGAAAAGGCAACGATATTCAGGTAACTAAGAAATGCTTAGTTCAATTCTCCATTGGGAAAAATTATGAGGATGAAGTTATGTGTGATGTTGTCCCTATGGATGCATGTCATATACTACTTGGTAGGCCATGGCAGTATGATAGGAAAGTTATCCATGATGGTCTCAAAAACACCTATTCTTTTGTAAAGAATGGAATTAAAGTGACTTTAGCCCCACTGAAAATGATATTCACTCCTAAACCTTCTAAAAGGGAGGGTTGTAGTTTACTTTCTGTAGGTGGAGTTGAGAAAACTTTAACAGAATGTGGAGAGGGGTACGCTCTTATGGTTGTTGAAAAGAAAGATCCCATTGAGATTCCACTTATAATACAACCACTTCTTAAGGAATTCCCTGATATTATTCCTGAAGAACTTCCACCGGGCCTTCCACCTATGAGGGGTATACAGCACCATATTGATCTTATTCCAGGTTCTGTTTTACCTAACAAAGCAGCTTATCGGATGAATCCAAGGGAGCATGAAGAGTTACAAAGTCAAGTTGATGAGCTGATCTCCAAAGGCCTTGTACGAGAAAGCATGAGTCCTTGCGCTGTTCTAGCACTTCTAGTACCAAAGAAGGACGGTTCATGGCGAATGTGCATTGACCCCGGTACCGCTTTCCCATCCCACGGTTGGATGATCTCTTGGATCAACTTCATGGAGCCATAATCTTCTCAAACATCGATCTTCGCAGCGGATATCATCAAATTCGCATGAGAGATGGCGATGAATGGAAGACAGCGTTCAAAACGAGAGATGGTCTTTATGAATGGATGGTCATGCCATTCGGACTATCTAATGCTCCGAGTACTTTTATGCGCCTTATGAATCATATTTTCAAACCATTTATGGGTCAATTTGTTGTTGTTTACTTTGATGATATCTTAGTTTACAGCAAGTCTCAAGAGCAACATATGGAGCATCTTCATCAAGTTTTCCAAACCTTACGGGAACAAAAGTTGTATGTCAACTTGAAGAAGTGTCATTTCTTCACTAATAGCCTTGTGTTCTTAGGCTATGTTGTTTGCAAAGAAGGAATCATGATGGATCTGGGCAAGATAGAGGCAATCACCAGCTGGCCTATTCCCAAGTCCCTTCACGACATAAGAAGCTTTCATGGACTTGCATCATTCTATCGACGGTTCATCAAAGGCTTCAGCACCATTATTGCTCCTATCACGGAATGCCTTAACGGGGGAACATTCAAGTGGACGAAGGAAGCCCAAAAGAGCTTTGAACTTCTCAAACAGAAGGTAACGGAGGCCCCTGTCCTTACACTTCCAGATTTCTCCAAAGTGTTCGAAGTTGATTGCGATGCCTCTAATTTAGGGGTTGGTGGTGTTCTCAGCCAAGAAGGTAAACCCATTGCCTTTTTTAGTGAAAAGCTCAATGAATCTCGAAAGAAGTATTCAACATATGACAAAGAATTCTATGCTCTTGTTCGTGCCTTGGGGCATTGGAGTCATTATCTACTCCATAAAGAGTTTATACTTCATTCTGATCATGAAGCTCTAAAGTATTTGAGCAGCCAACAAAAACTCAACAAGCGACATGCAAAGTGGAGTGAATTCTTGCAAGCCTATTCATTCTCCATCAAGCACAAGTGACACAGGTGTGTCCAACAAACCTTTAACCTAACAAATAAGGCCTCATGAAATGGGTATGTCCAACCTAACATGGGCCTGCCCAACAAAAAATAACAAAATCTCTTATCAACTAAGCAAGGTGCAAGGTCCATGCCCAAAGTGGAAGAAGATTTGGATGCAACAGCCTATTAGATTTATGCCCATCATAACAGGCCCAAACGATCTGCTTTTTGAGACTTTCTTAAGCCTAAATTGAAGTTCAAGATGTTATCTTTCCAACCCAACAAGTTTCAGCCCATTTGGAGATGTGTGGAAGAAGATATGGCCGTTTGAATTCTGCTAGTTGGGTCCTCCCGAAATTCAGGGATTGTATTCTTCTTTTGGCCTTTTCCTTGATTCCTTGCATGTTTTAGGGATTGTCTCCTTCCTTGTTTTAGGGATTGTTTGCTTGCATGTTTTATGCCTTGTTTTCTTGCTTGTCCTAAGCTTAGAGGGTTGTTTTAAGCTCTATAAATACTTGTGTTTGTAAGTTGAAAAATCAGACTTGAGTTTATAAATTGAAATCAGCCTTTGGCTTTTAGAAGAGAGTTTTCTCCTTCTTATAATTCTGTATCTCTTTGGTATAATCCTTAGAGTGGTGAATTCCTATAGTTCTGTATCCCTTGTGTTAATCCTTTGGGTGGTGATATTCTATATCCCTTTGGTGTTATCTCTTGGGTGGTGAACTCCTATCTTTCATTTCGTTGTTTGTTTGTTTAGTTTCCTTCAATTCTATTTAAATCCGGTATCAAATTGGTATCAGAGCTTTGGTTTCTCAAGTGTGATATCTAACACCTTGATTTCCATAGTTCTTGTTATTATGGCTAGTCGTCGTCAAGCTATTCCAGTAGCAGCTCCAGAAGCACCACCGCAAGGAGATCCGCGAGATATCGAGATGGAAGCCTTGAGGAGACAAGTGCAGCAACTCGAACATCGCCTAGAGCGTTACGGAACTTCTGAACATGGTGCCCCTCATCATGGCTCAGACGTTCAAGTTTCCAGCAATGATGGAGACAAAGTTAATCCTTTTCACCAAGCTCGTAGTCACGCCTCAATTGACAGCACACCACCTCACCCCCGTGAGCTAAGAAATCATGTTTTCCGACGTGATTATGATGTCAAGGTGGACATTCCAGAATTTGAAGGAATGATGCAACCAGATGATTTCATTGATTGGCTTACTACCGTTGAGCGAATCTTTGATTTTAAAGATGTTCCAGAAAATCGTAAAGTGAAAGTTGTTGCCATCAAGCTAAGGAAACATGCTTCAATCTGGTGGGAGCATTTGAAGAGGCAGCGAGAACGTGAAGGAAGAGTACGTATTACAACATGGGCAAAGATGAGGAGAGAGCTAAAAAGAAAGTATTTACCTAACCACTACAAACAAGATGCTTTTATGAAATTTCATAATTTCAAGCAAAGGCAGTTGTCCGTGAAGGAGTATACAGCAGAGTTTGATCATCTAATGATTTGTTGTGATGTTGTTAAGCAAGAGGAGCAGATGATAGCCCGCTATCTTGGTGGGTTACGTGTTGAAATTAGTGATGTGGTGCAGCTGCAACCATATTGGACTTACAATGATGTTTGCAAACTAGCTATGAAGGTGGAGAAGCAACAGAAAGAAAAACATGGCAGTTGTTTTCGATCCTTTATTCAAGATGGAGTTTCTAACCGTGGTAGTGGTTCCACTTCTAAAACCACGACCATACCCAAGGCAATCGCGGCCAAGCCAAGGAATGAAACTATATCAGGTTCAAATTGTCCAGTCATTTCTGATACAACTCGAAGTTGTTTCAAATGTCAAGATTTTGGACATATTGCTTCTGGTTGTACAAATCACAAAATGGTGTCTCTTGTGGAAGAAGACATGGAAACAGAAGGTGAGCATGATTTTTCACCAGAAACTAATGAACATGTTGCTGTGGAAGAAGAAATTACTTATGCTGATCGAAGGGAGGCTCTTGTGGTTCAAAGAAGCCTCAACGTAACCTATGTGGAAGATGAATGGTTGCAGAACAATATTTTTCATACTAGATACACTTCTCATGGAAAGGTATGTAACGTCATCATTTATGAAGGAGGTTGTGAAAATGTTGTGGCATCAACAATGGTGGAGAAACCAAAGTTAAAAACTGAAGATCATCCGGAACCTTTCAAATTCCAGTGGCTTCGCAAAGGCAATGAAGTGAAGGTAAATAAAAGATGCTTGGTTGAATTTTCCATTGGCAAGAATTATAAAGATGCTGTAGTTTGTGACATAGTGCCTATGGATGCATATCATTTGTTGCTTAGTAGACCTTGGCAGTATGATAGAAAGACTAAGCATGAAGGTTTCAAAAATACTTATTCTTTTGAAAAGGATGGAGTTAAGGTCCTTTTGGTTCCATTGAAAATGGTTCATGTTCCTAAACCTTCTTTTGGGGAGGGAACTAATTTGTCGACCAAATCTGGGGTTGAAAAAGCATTGATGGAGAATGGTGAAGGCTTTGCAATTGTGGTAAGGGAAGAGAAAGAACCAACAGAAATCCCCCCTTCTTTGATTCCATTCCTCATGGAATTTAGTGATGTTGTTCCAGAAGAAATTCCCCATGCCCTTCCACTTATGAGAGATATGCAGCATTGCATTGATCTTGTACCAGGATTTGTGTTGCCTAACAAACCAGCCTATCGATTGAACCTTAAGGAGCATGAAGTATTACAGAGACAAATTGAAGAGTTGATAGAAAAGGGGCTTGTTAGAGAGGGCATGAGTTACCTTGTGCTTATGGAGTTTCTACAACCTTTAATGTCTCAGATCTTTCTCCTTACTTTGAGGATCAAGAAGACCCAGTGGACTTGGGGGCAAGTCTTCATCAACCGGGGGAGTCTGACACAGGTGTGTCCAACAAACCTTTAACCTAACAAATAAGGCCTCATGAAATGGGTATGTCCAACCTAACATGGGCCTGCCCAACAAAAAATAACAAAATCTCTTATCAACTAAGCAAGGTGCAAGGTCCATGCCCAAAGTGGAAGAAGATTTGGATGCAACAGCCTATTAGATTTATGCCCATCATAACAGGCCCAAACGATCTGCTTTTTGAGACTTTCTTAAGCCTAAATTGAAGTTCAAGATGTCATCTTTCCAACCCAACAAGTTTCAGCCCATTTGGAGATGTGTGGAAGAAGATATGGCCGTTTGAATTCTGCTAGTTGGGTCCTCCCGAAATTCCGGGATTGTATTCTTCTTTTGGCCTTTTCCTTGATTCCTTGCATGTTTTAGGGATTGTCTCCTTCCTTGTTTTAGGGATTGTTTGCTTGCATGTTTTATGCCTTGTTTTCTTGCTTGTCCTAAGCTTAGAGGGTTGTTTTAAGCTCTATAAATACTTGTGTTTGTAAGTTGAAAAATCAGACTTGAGTTTATAAATTGAAATCAGCCTTTGGCTTTTAGAAGAGAGTTTTCTCCTTCTTATAATTATGTATCTCTTTGGTATAATCCTTAGAGTGGTGAATTCCTATAGTTCTATATCCCTTGTGTTAATCCTTTGGGTGGTGATATTCTATATCCCTTTGGTGTTATCTCTTGGGTGGTGAACTCCTATCTTTCATTTCGTTGTTTGTTTGTTTAGTTTCCTTCAATTCTATTTAAATCCGGTATCAACAAGTCAGGTAAACTTAATCAAGTTGCTGACGCTCTAAGTCGAAGACACTCTTTACTTAACACTATGCAAGTGCAGGTTTTGGGTTTTGAAGTTGTCAAAGAACTTTATAAAGATGATCTTGATTTTGGCAATGCATGGAAGGAATCTTCTAATGGTCCTAACAACCATTTCTTGTTACAAGATGGTTTTCTCTTCAAGGGCAATCTTTTGTGCATTCCTCGATGTTCGTTGAGAGAAGCCATTATCAAAGAAGCCCATGGAGGAGGCCTTGCTGGTCATTTTGGTAGAGATAAAACTTTAACTCTTGTGCAGGAACATTTTTTTTGGCCCAAAATGGTGAGAGATGTTGAGCGACATGTGAAGCAATGTCAAATTTGCCACCTCGCATAGAGCCGCAAGCAAAACACCGGGCTATACATCCCATTACCTATTCCTAATGCCCCATGGGAGGACGTTAGTATGGATTTTGTTGTAGGTTTGCCAAGAACTCAACGAAATAAAGACTCCATTATGGTGGTGGTTGATCGATTCTCAAAGATGGCTCATTTTGTTCCTTGCCACAAAACTCTTGATGCATCTCATGTTGCTGACCTATATTTCAGAGAAATTGTCAAACTTCATGGCATTCCTAAGACGATTACTTCTGATCGTGATTCCAAGTTCGTCGGACATTTTTGGCGTACTCTTTGGCGAAAGCTTGGCACTATCCTTCAATTCAGCTCCGCTTATCATCCCCAAACAGATGGTCAAACTGAAGTTGTTAATCGAAGTTTGGGAAATCTTTTGAGAAGCTTTGTGGGGAAGAACATCCGTCAATGGGATCTCCTCCTAGCTCAAGCTGAATTTGCCTATAATAGGTCTACTAGCCAAACCACTGGCTATAGCCCCTTTGAGGCTGTCTATGGTCTCAAACCTATTAGCCCTCTTGATTTGGCTCCACTTCCGACTACTACCCAATTTAGTGGAGATGCCAATGAACGAACGAAGGAGATCAAGAAATTACATGAGCAGATTCGAGCTCATATTGAGAAGCAAAATGAGAAGTACCGCAAGCAAGCAAATAAACATAGAAAGCCTGCAGCTTTCAAAGAAGGAGATCTAGTATGGATTCATCTTCGAAAGGAACGTTTTCCCGCAAAACGACGGTCTAAACTTTTGCCACGAGCTGATGGCCCATTTAAGGTACTTCAACGCATTGGAGAAAATGCTTACAAGATTGAACTTCCAGGAGATTATGGAGTATCTGCAACTTTCAATGTGAGTGACTTATCTCCCTATGAAGTAAATGAAGAAATCTTGGACTTGAGGGCAAGTCCCCATCAACTGGGGGAGCCTGACATGGGTATGTCCAACCTAGCATGGGCCTGCCCAACAAAAATCTAATAATCTCTTGTCAACTAAGCAAGGTGCAAGGTCCAAGCCCAAAGTGGAAGAAGATTCGGATGCAACAGCTTACTGGATTTAGGCTGATCATACCAGGCCCAAACGATCTCCTTTTTTGAGATTTTCTTAAGTCCAAATTAAAGTTCAAGACGTCATCTTTCCAACCAAACAAGTTTCAGCCCATTTGGAGATGTCTACAAGAAGATATGACCATTTGAATTCTGGTCATTGGGTGCTCCTGAAAATCCGAAATTGTGTTCCTCTTTTTACTTTTGACCAATTCCTTGATTCCTTGCATGTTTTAGGGATTGTCTCCTTCCTTGTTTTAGGGATTGTTTCCTTGCATGTTTTATGGATTGTTTTCTTACTTTTCCTAAGCTTAGAGGGTTGTTCTAAGCTCTATAAGTACTTGTGTTTGTAAGCTAAAAATCAGACTTGAGTTTATAAATTGAAATCAGCCTTTGGCTTTTAGAAGAGAGTTTTCTCCTTCTTGTAATTCTGTATCTCTTTGGTATAATCCTTAGAGTGGTGAATTCCTATAGTTCTGTATCCCTTGTGTTAATCCTTTGGGTGGTGATATTCTATATCCCTTTGGTCTTATCTCTTGGGTGGTGAACTCTTATCTTTCATTTTGTTGTTTGTTTGTTTAGTTTCCTTCAATTCTATTTAAATCCGGTATCACGCGGTCTCACATAAATCTGCTTTTAAACGATCTTGGAGGTCTTCTTGGTCCATAAATTTCTTAATTCTTGGCGTGGATCATATCAGTTGGTATCAGAGCCTTCTAGTTGCAGGTTTGCTTATCTTTTGTTTTGATTCATAAAAAAAAAAAAGTGAAAAAAAAAACGAAATTGGAAAAAAAAGAAGAAGAATAAATTTCCAATTTAAGAAAAAATAAAAGTGTGTAATATTTAGATTCAATCCTTATTTCTGAATTTCTTTGTGAGTTATTGGTGAATTGTTGCTGGAAACTTTGATACTTGTTCGGTTAGTTTGATAAGAACCTATAGATGATTATTACGAGTTGATACCGGATTTAAATAGAATTGAAGGAAACTAAACAAACAAACAACAAAATGAAAGATAAGAGTTCACCACCCAAGAGATAACACCAAAGGGATATAGAATATCACCACCCAAAGGATTAACACAAGGGATACAGAACTATAGGAATTCACCACTCTAAGGATTATACCAAAGAGATACAGAATTACAAGAAGGAGAAAACTCTCTTCTAAAAGCCAAAGGCTGATTTCAATTTATAAACTCAAGTCTGATTTTTAGCTTACAAACACAAGTACTTATAGAGCTTAGAACAACCCTCTAAGCTTAGGAAAAGTAAGAAAACAATCCATAAAACATGCAAGGAAACAATCCCTAAAACAAGGAAGGAGACAATCCCTAAAACATGCAAGGAATCAAGGAATTGGTCAAAAGTAAAAAGAGGAACACAATTTCGGATTTTCAGGAGCACCCAATGACCAGAATTCAAATGGTCATATCTTCTTGTAGACATCTCCAAATGGGCTGAAACTTGTTTGGTTGGAAAGATGACGTCTTGAACTTTAATTTGGACTTAAGAAAATCTCAAAAAAGGAGATCGTTTGGGCCTGGTATGATCAGCCTAAATCCAGTAAGCTGTTGCATCCGAATCTTCTTCCACTTTGGGCTTGGACCTTGCACCTTGCTTAGTTGACAAGAGGTTATTAGATTTTTGTTGGGCAGGCCCATGCTAGGTTGGACATACCCATGTCAGGCTCCCGCAGTTGATGGGGACTTACCCTCAAGTCCAAGATTTCTTCATTTACTTCATAGGGAGATAAGTTACTCACATTGAAAGTTGCAGATACTCCATAATCTCCTGGAAGTTCAATCTTGTAAGCATTTTCTCCAATGCGTTGAAGTACCTTAAATGGGCCATCAGCTCGTGGCAGAAGTTTAGACCGTCGTTTTGCGGGAAAACGTTCCTTTCGAAGATGAATCCATACTAGATCTCCTTCTTTGAAAGCTGCAGGCTTTCTATGTTTATTTGCTTGCTTGCGGTACTTCTCATTTTGCTTCTCAATATGAGCTCGAATCTGCTCATGTAATTTCTTGATCTCCTTCGTTCGTTCATTGGCATCTCCACTAAATTGGGTAGTAGTCGGAAGTGGAGCCAAATCAAGAGGGCTAATAGGTTTGAGACCATAGACAGCCTCAAAGGGGCTATAGCCAGTGGTTTGGCTAGTAGACCTATTATAGGCAAATTCAGCTTGAGCTAGGAGGAGATCCCATTGACGGATGTTCTTCCCCACAAAGCTTCTCAAAAGATTTCCCAAACTTCGATTAACAACTTCAGTTTGACCATCTGTTTGGGGATGATAAGCGGAGCTGAATTGAAGGATAGTGCCAAGCTTTCGCCAAAGAGTACGCCAAAAATGTCCGACGAACTTGGAATCACGATCAGAAGTAATCGTCTTAGGAATGCCATGAAGTTTGACAATTTCTCTGAAATATAGGTCAGCAACATGAGATGCATCAAGAGTTTTGTGGCAAGGAACAAAATGAGCCATCTTTGAGAATCGATCAACCACCACCATAATGGAGTCTTTATTTCGTTGAGTTCTTGGCAAACCTACAACAAAATCCATACTAACGTCCTCCCATGGGGCATTAGGAATAGGTAATGGGATGTATAGCCCGGTGTTTTGCTTGCGGCTCTTTGCGAGGTGGCAAATTTGACATTGCTTCACATGTCGCTCAACATCTCTCACCATTTTGGGCCAAAAAAAATGTTCCTGCAGTTAAAGTTTTATCTCTACCAAAATGACCAGCAAGGCCTCCTCCATGGGCTTCTTTGATAATGGCTTCTCTCAACGAACATCGAGGAATGCACAAAAGATTGCCCTTGAAGAGAAAACCATCTTGTAACAAGAAATGGTTGTTAGGACCATTAGAAGATTCCTTCCATGCATTGCCAAAATCAAGATCATCTTTATAAAGTTCTTTGACAACTTCAAAACCCAAAACCTGCACTTGCATAGTGTTAAGTAAAGAGTGTCTTCGACTTAGGGCGTCAGCAACTTGATTAAGTTTACCTGACTTGTGCTTGATGGAGAATGAATAGGCTTGCAAGAATTCACTCCACTTTGCATGTCGCTTGTTGAGTTTTTGTTGGCTGCTCAAATACTTTAGAGCTTCATGATCAGAATGAAGTATAAACTCTTTATGGAGTAGATAATGACTCCAATGCCCCAAGGCACGAACAAGAGCATAGAATTCTTTGTCATATGTTGAATACTTCTTTCGAGATTCATTGAGCTTTTCACTAAAAAAGGCAATGGGTTTACCTTCTTGGCTGAGAACACCACCAACCCCTAAATTAGAGGCATCGCAATCAACTTCGAACACTTTGGAGAAATCTGGAAGTGTAAGGACTGGGGCCTCCGTTACCTTCTGTTTGAGAAGTTCAAAGCTCTTTTGGGCTTCGTTCGTCCACTTGAATGTTCCCCCTTTAAGGCATTCCGTGATAGGAGCAATAATGGTGCTGAAGCCTTTGATGAACCGTCGATAGAATGATGCAAGTCCATGAAAGCTTCTTATGTCGTGAAGGGACTTGGGAATAGGCCAGCTGGTGATTGCCTCTATCTTGCCCGGATCCATCATGATTCCTTCTTTGCAAACAACATAGCCTAAGAACACAAGGCTATTAGTGAAGAAATGACACTTCTTCAAGTTGACATACAACTTTTGTTCCCGTAAGGTTTGGAAAACTTGATGAAGATGCTCCATATGTTGCTCTTGAGACTTGCTGTAAACTAAGATATCATCAAAGTAAACAACAACAAATTGACCCATAAATGGTTTGAAAATATGATTCATAAGGCGCATAAAAGTACTCGGAGCATTAGATAGTCTGAATGGCATGACCATCCATTCATAAAGACCATCTCTCGTTTTGAACGCTGTCTTCCATTCATCGCCATCTCTCATGCGAATTTGATGATATCCGCTGCGAAGATCGATGTTTGAGAAGATTATGGCTCCATGAAGTTGATCCAAGAGATCATCCAACCGTGGGATGGGAAAGCGGTACCGGATGGTGATTTTGTTGACAGCCCTGCTGTCAATGCACATTCGCCATGAACCGTCCTTCTTTGGTACTAGAAGTGCTGGAACAGCGCAAGGACTCATGCTTTCTTGTACAAGGCCTTTGGAGATCAGCTCATCAACTTGACTTTGTAACTCTTCATGCTCCCTTGGATTCATCCGATAAGCTGCTTTGTTAGGTAAAACAGAACCTGGAATAAGATCAATATGGTGCTGTATACCCCTCATAGGTGGAAGGCCCGGTGGAAGTTCTTCAGGAATAATATCAGGGAATTCCTTAAGAAGTGGTTGTATTATAAGTGGAATCTCAATGGGATCTTTCTTTTCAACAACCATAAGAGCGTACCCCTCTCCACATTCTGTTAAAGTTTTCTCAACTTCACCTACAGAAAGTAAACTACAACCCTCCCTTTTAGAAGGTTTAGGAGTGAATATCATTTTCAGTGGGGCTAAAGTCACTTTAATTCCATTCTTTACAAAAGAATAGGTGTTTTTGAGACCATCATGGATAACTTTCCTATCATACTGCCATGGCCTGCCAAGTAGTATATGACATGCATCCATAGGGACAATATCACACATAACTTCATCCTTATAATTTTTCCCAATGGAGAATTGAACTAAGCATTTCTTAGTTACCTGAATATCGTTGCCTTTTCGAAGCCATTGAAGTTTGTAGGGATGGGAATCAGCTTCTGTTTTTAGATTCAGCTTCTCCACCATGGTTGTAGACACCACATTCTCACAACTTCCCCCATCAATGATGACATTACACACCTTGCCATTGGAAGTGCATTTGGTGTGGAAAATGTTGTTTCGAAGCCAATCATCTTCTGCATAAGTTGACTTCAAGAGTCTACGAATAACAAGAGACTCTCCCTGATCCGCATACGTGAACTCCTCCTCGGATTCGTCATCAACTTGCTCCTCCTCAGCATTATCTTCCAATTCTTCTTCAACAAGGGAGATTATCTTGCGATTTGGACAATCGGAAGCAATATGTCCAAAACCATGACATTTAAAGCATTTTCTACTTGAATTAGAATTATTGAAGCGATTAGAACCTGATGGAGCTTCATTCCTTGCAGGTGGTTTGACAGCTGCAGTTTTGGTTGATGGAGTGGCCTTGGAAGTAGAACTACTCCCCCGGTTTGTGATTCCATCGCGATTGAAAGGTCGATAAGTATTCTTACGCCCTTCCATTAATTGTTTCTCCACCTTTAGTGCTAGCTTGCAAACATCATTGTAGGTCCAGTAAGGTTGTAATTGTACAACATTACTGATTTCACGACGTAACCCTCCAAGGTAG
>CM043700.1:61083119-61100619 GCA_023935145.1 Bretschneidera sinensis | reverse complement strand
CTTCACCTTCTTGTGATCTGCAACATCTTTGTAATCAAAGATCCGCTCAATGGTGTTAAGCCAATCAATGAATTCATCGGGTTGCATTCTTCCTTCAAATTCTGGAATGTCCACCTTGACGTCATAATCACGTTGGAAAACGTGATTTCTTAGCTCACGGGGGTGAGGTGGCGTGCTGTCATTTAAGGCATGGCTACGAGCTTGGTGAAAAGGATTAACTTCATCTCCATCATTTCTGGAAACTTCAGCATCTGAGCCATGATGAGGAGCACCATGTTCAGAAGTTTCATAACGCTCTAGGCGTTGTTTGAGTTGCTGCACTTGTCTCCTCAAGGCTTCCAGCTCGATATCTCGCGGGTCTCCTTGCGGTGCTGGAGCTACTATTGGAATAGCTTGACCACGACGACCACGACCAGCCATAATAACAAGAACTATGGAAATCAAGGTGTTAGATATCACACTTGAGAAACCAAAGCTCTGATACCAATTTGATACCGGATTTAAATAGAATTGAAGGAAACTAAACAAACAAACAACAAAATGAAAGATAAGAGTTCACCACCCAAGAGATAACACCAAAGGGATATAGAATATCACCACCCAAAGGATTAACACAAGGGATACAGAACTATAGGAATTCACCACTCTAAGGATTATACCAAAGAGATACAGAATTACAAGAAGGAGAAAACTCTCTTCTAAAAGCCAAAGGCTGATTTCAATTTATAAACTCAAGTCTGATTTTTAGCTTACAAACACAAGTACTTATAGAGCTTAGAACAACCCTCTAAGCTTAGGAAAAGTAAGAAAACAATCCATAAAACATGCAAGGAAACAATCCCTAAAACAAGGAAGGAGACAATCCCTAAAACATGCAAGGAATCAAGGAATTGGTCAAAAGTAAAAAGAGGAACACAATTTCGGATTTTCAGGAGCACCCAATGACCAGAATTCAAATGGTCATATCTTCTTGTAGACATCTCCAAATGGGCTGAAACTTGTTTGGTTGGAAAGATGACGTCTTGAACTTTAATTTGGACTTAAGAAAATCTCAAAAAGGAGATCGTTTGGGCCTGGTATGATCAGCCTAAATCCAGTAAGCTGTTGCATCCGAATCTTCTTCCACTTTGGGCTTGGACCTTGCACCTTGCTTAGTTGACAAGAGATTATTAGATTTTTGTTGGGCAGGCCCATGCTAGGTTGGACATACCCATGTCACGAGTGGAAGAAGGCAAGAGTGGTGAGCACATAAGATGATGAGGACACGACTAACAAATGGGCGGCAGATCCTATTCAAGTTCCAATTGGTCAAGTTACAAGAGCCCGAGCTAAACGGTTTATTCAAGTTCCAATTGGTCTAGTTATAAGGGCCCGAGCTAAACAGTTCAAGAAAACTCTCAGTTGGCTTATTCAATATATTTGGGCTAAGAACCATCTTTGGGGGCCCAAGGATAATGCTATACATGATCCACAAGGATGGGTTTCCATGATCCAAGGGAACTTCCACTTTGGAATTTCGGGAGGACCCGGCAACCAGGATTAAAATGATCATATCTTCTTGCTCGTAAGTCCAAATGGGCTGAAACTTGTTAGGATGGAAAGATGACGGCTTGAACTTCAATTTAGATCTAAGAAAGTTTCAAAAAGTATATTGTTTGGGCCTGTTATGATGGGTTGAAATCCAGCAGGCTACTGCATCTGAATCTACGTGGGCTTGCCTCTTTTCTAAAATGGTTTCCTTCTAAATTTAATTGTTACGTTATAAGGCTTGCATGCCAAGTTAGATACTTTCCTTATTTGAATTTTAGGTTACCAAAATTCTATTTAGGTTTATTTCCTATTTCGTAGTTTCCTATTCTTACCAGAATTCTATTTAGGTTTATTTCCTATTTTTTAGTTTTCATTTTTCTATTTGGTTGCGAATTCTCATGTATTTAAATAGCCATTTGGCTTTTGGAATAACACAATTCAGATTTGATTCATACTTTTGGAGAGAAATTTCTCTTTGGTTCTTTTAGAACTTCTGAACTTATCGGAGTTTCCTTGGCGTTCATCTTCGACTTATCAATCAATCATTCCATAATTGATTGTGGTGTCTTCATTATACCAAGGTTCTTGCTTCGATGTAAGCAATGGGTCGCGGTCTTAGTCTTCATTATACCAAGGTTCTTGTTTCAATATAAGCAACGGGTCGCGGTCTCACATAAATCTGCTTCTAGATGATCTTGGAGGTCTTCTTGATCCATAAATTTCTTAGTTCTTGGCGTGGATCATATCAGTTGGTATCAGAGCCTTCTAGTTGCAGGTTTGCCTATCTTTTGTTTTGATTCATAAAAAAAAAAAATTGAAAAAAAAACGAAATTGGAAAAAAAAAAGAAGAATAAATTTCCTGTTTAGGAAAAAAAAATTGAAAAACAAAGTGTGTAATATTTAGATTCAATCCTTTCAATCATTATTTCTGAATTTCTTTGTGAGTTATTGGTGAATTGTTGTTGGAAACTTTGATACTTGTTTGGTTAGTTTGATAAGAACCTATAGAGGATTATTACAAGTGGAAAAAGGCAAGAGTGGTGAGCACATAAGAGGGGAAAAGCCAATCTGATTTTTTGTGTGAAAACACGAGTGAAATTGAGTGACTCATTCTTTTAGTGAAACACATGAGGGAGTTTGTGAGGTCCTTTTTTTTTCTAACGTCATTTTTGCAGCAAATATGTCAGACGACAAGAACAAAAATAATTCCGGAGATACATCGGGAGATGGTGATCCGAAATTGCTCATGGAAGCTTTAATGGGTGAGATGAGAAGAGTATTGCGAACGGAGATGGAGCAGGTTCATGAGCGGATTGATCGGGTAGAGAATGCACATGTGGGGCAGCAACAAAACGCTCCTAATGTTCGTAAGAGGGAGAGAGTTCAACCTAGGGGAGAACGAGTTGAAGATGAAGAGTATTATGGGAATAGATTTGATGAAGAAGATGATCGGGAATCAGTTGTTAGCCATAGGAGATTTGGTGATCGAGGTAGAGAAGCTAGGAATCGGGAAGACAATAACTTGGGTAGTATTAAGATGAAGATTCCATCGTTTCAAGGCAAAAACGATCCTGAAGCTTACCTTGAGTGGGAGAAGAAGATAGAATTAGTGTTTGATTGTCATAATTATTCCGAGCTTAAAAAGATTAAACTTGCGGCTATTGAATTTTTTGACTATGCAATTGTTTGGTGGGATCAACTAGTGTTAAATAGGAGGAGAAATAGAGAGCGTCTAATAGAGACTTGGGAGGAGATGAAAACCGTGATGAGGAAACGGTTTGTTCCAAGCCATTACTACCGTGAGTTATACCAAAAATTGCAAAGTCTTACACAAGGTAGTCGAAGTGTGGAGGATTATTATAAAGAGATCGAAGTAGCTATGATTCAAGCAAATGTAGAGGAGGATCGAGAGGCTACTATGGCTAGGTTCTTGGCTGGTTTGAACCTGGAAATTGCTGATTCGGTGGAGTTGCATCATTACGTGGAATTGGAAGATATGGTGCACATGGCTGTCAAAATTGAGAACCAACTCAAGAAGAGGGGCTATACACGATAAAACCCTAATTCGGGTTCATCTTGGAGGCCGAATTTTGTGAAGCAAGCCACGGCCAAGCCCAAAGCCAAGCAAAAGCAAGAAAGTACCAGCCATGGAAATCAAGGTAAAACTGACTCTTCCACCACTAGAAATGATGATATTAAGTGTTTTAAATGCCAAAACAGGGGTCACATAGCAAGCCAATGTCCGGACAAAAGAGTTATGGTATTGCGAGATAATGGTGAAATTGAAACCAAGGGCGAAGAAGATACTGAATCTATGCCACCATTGGAGGATGTGAGTGATGAGGAATACGCTGCCCAAGGAGTGTTGTTGGTTGCAAGGAGAGCTCTAAGTGTGCAAATCAAAGAAGATGACAAAGTGCAGCGAGAAAACATCTTTCATACTAGATGCCATGTGCAAAACAAGGTATGTAGTATGATTATTGATGGAGGTAGTTGTACTAACGTTGCTAGCACTACAATGATTGAGAAATTAGGGCTGCCAACGATTAAAAATCCTCGGCCTTACAAGTTACAATGGCTCAATAATAGTGGTGAACTGAGGGTGAACAAAAAGGTGTTAGTTTCCTTTCGTATTGGAAAATATGAAGATGAAGTTTTGTGTGATGTAGTTCCGATGCAAGCTGGACACTTGTTACGAGGCTGGCTATGGCAATTCAATCGGCGTGTTAAGCATGATGGCTTCACCAACAAATATTCGTTTGTTAAAAATCAAAGAACAATCACTCTAGTTCCTTTGACACCAAAGCAGGTTTATGAAGATCAAGTGAGGTTACAAAAAGAGAGTGAGCAAAAGAAAGAGATTGAGAAAAAGAGAACAAATGAAAACCAGAAAGAGAAAATGAGAGAGGTCAAAAAAATTGAGATAGAAAATAAGAGAGTTGATTCAGCCATTGAGAGAAAAACAAATTTCTATGCAAGAACGAGTGAAATAAAAAGAGAGATGATTTTAAATCAGCCAATGATTGTACTTTTGTACAAAGAGGCCTTAAACACTAACCAATTTGACTCATCTTTGCCTAGTTCTATTGTTTCTCTTTTACAGGAGTTTGATGATATCTTACCCAAGGAGATTCCACATGGCTTACCATGGCCAAGTCCCACGAGTGTAGGTCAAGTTCATAGTTTTCATGGACTTGCTAGGTTTTGCAAGAGGTTCATGAAAGACTTTAGCAGTATTGCTGCACCGCTTAGCGAAGTCATCAAGAAGAACATTAGATTCAAATGGGGAGACGAGCAAGAGAAGGGGTTCCAATTGATCGAAGAAAAATTAACTAATGCTCCTTTTCAAGTCCTTGAGCACATCAATAACAATGCATACAAATTGGATTTACCAAGTGTGTACAATGATAATACCACATTCAATGTTTCTGATTTACGCCCTTTTGATGTAGGTAATGATTTGAGGACAACTCCTTTTCAAGAGGAGGGGAATGATGAGGACACGACTAACAAATGGAAGGCAGATCCTATTCAAGTTCCAATTGGTCAAGTTACAAGAGCCCGAGCTAAACGGTTTATTCAAGTTCCAATTGGTCCAGTTATAAGGGCCCGAGCTAAACGGTTCAAGAAAACTCTCAATTGGCTTATTCAACATATTTGGGCTAAGAACCATCTTTGGGGGCCCAAGGATAATGCTATACATGATCCACAAGGATGGGTTTCCATGATCCAAGGGAACTTCCACTTTGGAATTTCGGGAGGACCCGACAACCAGAATTAAAATGATCATATCTTCTTGCTCGCAACTCCAAATGGGCTGAAACTTGTTAGGATAGAAAGATGACGTCTTGAACTTCAATTTAGACCTAAGACAGTTTCAAAAAGGATATCGTTTGAGCCTGTTATGATGGGTCGAAATCCAGTAGGTTGCTGCATCTGAATCTACGTGGGCTTGCATCTTTTCTTAAATTGTTTCCTTCTAAATTTAATTGTTGCATTATAAGGCTTGCATGCCAAGTTAGATACTTTCCTTATTTGAATTTTAGGTTACCAATATTCAATTTAGGTCTATTTCCTATTTCGTAGTTTCCTATTCCTACCAGAATTCTGTTTAGGTTTATTTCCTATTTTTTAGTTTTCCTTTTTCTATTTGGTTACGAATTCTCAAGTATTTAAATAGCCATTGGCTTTTGGAATAACACAATTCAGATTTGATTCATACTTTTTGATACCGGATTTAAATAGAATTGAAGGAAACTAAACAAACAAACAACAAAATGAAAGATAAGAGTTCACCACCCAAGAGATAACACCAAAGGGATATAGAATATCACCACCCAAAGGATTAACACAAGGGATACAGAACTATATGAATTCACCGCTCTAAGGATTATACCAAAGAGATACAGAATTATAGGAAGGAGAAACTCCCTTCTCAAAAGCCAAAGGCTAATTTCAATTTATAAACTCAAGTCTGATTTTTCAACTTACAAACACAAGTATTTATAAAGCTTAGAACAACCTTCTAAGCTTAGGACAAGCAAGAAAACAAGGCATAAAACATGCAAGGAAACAATCCATAAAACAAGGCATAAAACATGCAAGCAAACAATCCCTAAAACATGCAAGGAAACAATCCATAAAACATGCAATGAAACAATCCCTAAAACAAGGAAGGAGACAATCCCTAAAACATGCAAGGAATCAAGGAAAAGGCCAAAAGAAGAATACAATCCCGGAATTTCAGGAGGACCCAACTAGCAGAATTCAAACGGCCATATCTTCTTCCACACATCTCCAAATGGGCTGAAACTTGTTGGGTTGGAAAGATGACATCTTGAACTTCAATTTAGGCTTAAGAAAGTCTCAAAAAGTAGATCGTTTGGGCCTGTTATGATGGGCCTAAATCTAATAGGCTGTTGCATCCGAATCTTCTTCCACTTTGGGCTTGGACCTTGCACCTTGCTTAGTTGATAAGAGATTTTGTTATTTGTTGTTGGGCAGGCCTATGTTAGGTTGGACATACCCATTTCATGAGGCCTTATTTGTTAGGTTAAAGGTTTGTTGGACACATCTGTGTCAGACTCCCCTGGTTGATGAAGACTTGCCCCCAAGTCCATTTGGTCTTCTTGATCCTCAAAGTAAGGAGAAAGATCAGAGACATTAAAGGTTGTAGAAACTCCATAAGCACAAGGTAGCTCATGCCCTCTCTAACAAGCCCCTTTTCGATCAACTCTTCAATTTGTCTCTGTAATACTTCATGCTCCTTAAGGTTCAATTGATAGGCTGGTTTGTTAGGCAACACAGATCCTGGTACAAGATCAATGCAATGCTGCATATCTCTCATAGGTGGAAGGCCATGGGGAATTTCCTCTAGAACAACATCACTAAATTCCATGAGGAATGGAATCAAAGAAGGAGGAATTTCTGTTGGTTCTTTCTCTTCCTTTACCACAATTGTAAAGTATTCACCATTCTCTATCAATACTTTCTCAACCCCAGAACTGGTCGACAAATTAGTTCCCTCCCCAAAAGAAGGTTTAGGAACATGAACAATTTTCAATGGAACCAAAAGGACCTTAACTCCATCCTTCTCAAAAGAATAAGTATTTTTGAAACCTTCATGCTTAGTCTTTCTATCATACTGCCAAGGTCTTCCAAGCAACAAATGATATGCATCCATAGGCACTATGACACAAACTACAGCATCGTTATAATTCTTGCCAATGGAAAATTCAACAAAGCATCTTTTATTTACCTTCACTTCATTGCCTTTGCGAAGCCACTGGAATTTGTATGGTTCCGGATGATCTTCAGTTTTTAACTTCGGTTTCTCCACCATTGTTGATGCCACAACATTTTCACAACCTCCTCCATCAATGATGACGTTACAGACCTTTCCATGAGAAGTGTATCTAGTATGAAAAATATTGTTCTGCAACCATTCATCTTCCACATAGGTTATGTTGAGGCTTCTTTGAACCACAAGAGCCTCCCCTCGATCAGCATAAGTAATTTCTTCTTCCACAGCAACATGTTCATTAGTTTCTGGTGAAAAATCATGCTCACCTTCCATTTCCATGTCTTCTTCCACAAGAGACACCATTTTGCGATTTGGACAATCAGATGCAATATGTCCAAAATCTTGACATTTGAAGCACCTTCGAGTTGTATTGGAAATGATTGGATGATTTGAACCTGATGTAGTTTCATTCCTTTGCTTGGCCGCGGCTGTCTTGGGTATGGTCGTGGTTTTAGAAGTGGAACCACTCCCACGGTTAGAAACTCTATCTTGAATAAAGGATCGAAAATAATTGCCACGTTTTTCTTTCAGTTGCTTCTCCACCTTCATAGCTAGTTTGCAAACATCATTGTAAGTCCAATATGGTTGCAGCTGCACCACATCACTGATTTTAACACGTAACCCACCAAGATAGCGGGCTATCATCTGCTCCTCTTGCTTAACAACATCACAACAAGTCATTAGATGATCAAACTCTGCTGTATACTCCTTTACGGACAACTCCCTTTGCTTGAAGTTATGAAATTTCATAAAAGCATCTTGTTTGTAGTGGTCAGGTAAATACTTTCTTTTTAGCTCTCTCATCATCTTTGCCCATGTTGTAATACGTACTCTTCCTTCACGTTCTCGCTGCTTCTTCAAATTCTCCCACCAGATTGAAGCATGTTTCCTTAGCTTGATGGCAACAACTTTCACTTTACGATTTTCTGGAACATCTTTGAAATCAAAGATTCGCTCAACGGTAGTAAGCCAATCAATGAAATCATCTGGTTGCATCCTTCCCTCAAATTCTGGAATGTCCACCTTGACATCCTAATTATGTCGAAAAACATGATTTCTTAGCTCACGGGGGTGAGGTGGTGTGCTGTCACTTGAGGCATGACCACGAGCTTGGTGAAAAGGATTAACTTCGTCTCCATCATTGCTGGAAACTTCAACGTCTGAGCCATGATGAGGGGCACCATGTTCAAAAGTTCCATAACGCTCTAGGCGTTGTTCGAGTTGCTGCACTTGTCTCCTCAAGGCTTCCATCTCGATATCTTGCAGATCTCCTTGCGGTGGTGCTTCTGGAGCTGCTATTGGAATAGCTTGACCACGACGACCATGACCAGCCATAATAACAAGAACTATAGAAATCAAGGTGTTAGATATCACACTTGAGAAACCAAAGCTCTGATACCAATTTGATACCGTGATGAGAATCAACAAGCACTATTAAAGGATCCATTGCATATTCTAGTTGGGCCAATTACTAGATCAAGATCCAAGAAAGTCAAAGAAGCACTTAATGGGCTGATTCAAGAGATTTGGGCTGAATCTAAAATGGGGCATTCCAAGCTTGGCCCAACAGGAGATGAAAGCATAATAAGTTTAATCCAAGCTATTGATAGTGACATGGGTATGTCCAACATAACAAGGGCCTGCCCAATAATAATCACCTAGTCTCTTGTCAACTAATTAAGGTGCAAGGTCCAAGCCCAAAGTGAAAGAAGATTCGGATGCAACAGCCTACTGAATTTAGGCTCATCATAACAGGCCCAAACGACATCCTTTTTAAGACTTTCTTAAGTCCAAATTGAAGATCAAATCGTCATCTTTCCAACCAAACAAGTTTCAGCCCATTTGGAGATGTGTGCAAGAAGATATGGCCATTTGAATTCTGGTCATTGGGTGCTCCTGAAAATCCGAAATTGTGTTCCTCTTTTTACTTTTGGCCAATTCCTTGATTCCTTGCATGTTTTAGGGATTGTTTCCTTTCATGTTTTATGGATTGTCTCCTTACATGTTTTATGCTGTTTTCTTGCTTGTCCTAAGCTTAGAGGGTTGTTCTAAGCTCTATAAATACTTGTGTGTTGTAAGTTGAAAGCATAATAGAATTCAGAAAATACTTGAGGTTTGCTTCCTCTATTGGTTCTTCAAAGAACTTTTGAACTTATCAAGGGTTCTTCCTTGTGGCGTTCAGCTCCGACTTATCAATCAATCCTTCCACAATTGATTGTGGCGTCTTCATTATACCAAGGTTCTTGCTTCCATACAAGCAACGGGTCGCGGTGTCACATAAAATCTGTTTTCTAGACGATTTCTGGGTAAGTATTCCAATATTGTTTGTCGGGTCTCAAAGCATGTCGATGAGGTTCGCATCATTTGGTATCAGAGCCCACTTCTAAAAAAAAAAACAGATTTACTATCATTTTATCTTTCATTTCTTGTTATCATCTTATCTTGTTTCGTTTCTGTTCATTTTTTTTTACTTGTTCTTATTTTTTTTATTTGTGCAACCAGTGAGAAAAAGAAAACGTGAAAAAAAAAAAACGTGAAAAAAAAAACGTGAAAAAAAAACGTGAAAAAAGTGTGAAAAAAAAGACGTGGAAAAGAAAAAAAAAAGAAAAAAAAAGAGCAATATATTTTTTCCTTTGATTTGTTGTTTTTATAATATTTTCTTACCGTCGGTATTAGTTTAAATACTACAAGTTGAATTTCTTGATCCAGTTTATTAGTTTAATAAAGAACTGAAAAGGGGAAGCTACGAGTGGGAAAAGGCAAGAGAGTGTGAGAATAATATAAAAAAAAGCCAATTTAAGAGTTAAACACGAGTGTGAGTGATATAATTTGAGTGTAAACACGTGAGGCAGTGTGGTGAGGAATTATTTCTAACATTTCTTTATAATTTCAAAGAAAGAATGGAGGAGTCGTCCTTCATGTTACAGGCTATGCAACAACAATTTGAACGCATGAACGTGATGTTCAATGAGATTCGGGATCGGATGGATAGGCAAGATGCTGTTATTGCTACTTGGCGCGAGGGGCGTCCCCAAAGAGTCCCAAATGCTAGAAGGCAAGAACGGCCTGCGCCCGTGGATGATGCTGATGGTGAACATGAGGATGAGTTCAAAGATGAAGAGGATCACGCTTCTTTGAACGGTGAGGGCAGGTTCGTGCCAAGACGAGAAAGGCATGGTGGAGGTTTCCAAAGAGATCCGAGATGGCAAGATGGGACTGATGGAAACCTAGGAAACATTAAAATAAAGATGCCGTCGTTCCAAGGGAAAAACGATCCTGAAGCATACTTGGATTGGGAGAAGAAGGTTAAGTTGATTTTTGAGTGCCACAACTACTCCGAGGAGAAAAAGATAAAACTCGCTGCCATTGAGTTTACTGACTATGCTATTATATGGTGGGATCAACTTGTGCTGAACAGAAGGAAAACCCATGAGAGGCCTATTGAGACGTGGGATGAAATGAAGGCCATCATGAGGAGGCGGTTTGTCCCTAGTCACTACTATAGGGACTTGTATCAGAAATTACAAGGTCTTCTTCAAGGCTATAGAAGTGTAGATGACTACTACAAAGAGATGGAGATCGCCATGATTCGGGCTAATGTAGAGGAGGATAGAGAAGCTACCATGGCAAGGTTTTTGAATGGGCTGAACCGAGATATTGCCAACGTGGTAGAGTTGCAACACTATGTGGAGTTGGAGGACATGCTACACATGGCAATAAAGGTGGAACGACAACTGAAAAGGAAAGGAACTCGGTCCTTCCAACATCCGGGTTCCTCTACCTCATGGAGGTCGAATTGGAGGAAAGACGAAGGTGCTGTTTTAAAGTCCAACACCGAACCACCAAAAAGGAGAGATGAAGTTCCCAGTGTCCACAAAGGTAAAACTGAATCTCAAGCTCGTAATCGTGATATTAAGTGTTTTCGTTGTTTGGGAGTAGGTCACATAGCTTCCCAATGCCCAAATAAGAGGGCCATGATCGCACGTGTTGATGGAGCGGTGGAAACCGACAGCGAGAGCGATGATGACCAAATACCACCGCTTGAGGACGCTTGTGACGATAATGTGGAGTATCCAGTAGATGGAGAATCACTTGTGGTTTTGCGTACTTTAAGTGCCCAAGTCAAAGTAGATGATATGGAACAACAGTGAGAAAACATCTTCCATACTAGATGCCACGTGCAAAACAAGGTATGTAGTATGATTATTGATGGAGGTAGTTGTACTAACGTTGCTAGCACTACAATGGTTGAGAAATTAGGGTTGCCAACGATTAAACATCCTCGGCCTTACAAGTTACAATGGCTCAATAATAGTGGTGAACTGAGGGTGAACAAACAGGTGTTAGTTTCCTTTCGTATTGGAAAATATGAAGATGAAGTTTTGTGTGATGTAGTTCTGATGCAAGCTGGACACTTGTTACTAGGTCGGCCATGGCAATTCGATCGATGTGTTAAGCATAATGGCTTCACTAACAAATATTCGTTTGTTAAAAATAAAAGAACAATCACTCTAGTTCCTTTGACACCAAAGCAGGTTTATAAAGATTAAGTGAGGTTACAAAAAGAGAGTGAGCAAACGAAAGAGAGTGAGAAAAAGAGAACGAATGAAAACCAAAAAGAGAAAATGAGAGAGGCCAAAAAAATTGAGATAGAAAATAAGAGAGTTGATTCGGCCATCGAGAGAAAAACAAATTTCTATGCAAGAATGAGTGAAATAAAAAGAGCGGTGATTTTAAATTAGCCAATGATTGTACTTTTGTACAAAGAGGCGTTAAACACTAACCAATTTGATTCATCTTTGCCTAGTTCTATTGTTTCTCTTTTACAGGAGTTTGATGATATCTTTCTCGAGGAGATTCCACATGGCTTACCTCCTATTCGAGGAATTAAACATCAAATTGATTTCGTGCCCGTTGCTACAATTCCAAACTGACATGGGTATGTCCAACCTAGCATGGGCCTGCCCAACAAAAATCTAATAATCTCTTGTCAACTAAGCAAGGTGCAAGGTCCAAGCCCAAAGTAGAAGAAGATTCGGATGCAACAGCTTACTGGATTTAGGCTGATCATACCAGGCCCAAACAATCTCCTTTTTGAGATTTTCTTAAGTCCAAATTAAAGTTCAAGACGTCATCTTTCCAACCAAACAAGTTTCAGCCCATTTGGAGATGTCTACAAGAAGATATGACCATTTGAATTCTGGTCATTGGGTGCTCCTGAAAATCCGAAATTGTGTTCCTCTTTTTACTTTTGACCAATTCCTTGATTCCTTGCATGTTTTAGGGATTGTCTCCTTCCTTGTTTTAGGGATTGTTTCATTGCATGTTTTATGCCTTGTTTTCTTGCTTGTCCTAAGCTTAGAGGGTTGTTCTAAGCTCTATAAATACTTGTGTTTGTAAGCTGAAAAATCAGACTTGAGTTTATAAATTGAAATCAGCCTTTGGCTTTTAGAAGAGAGTTTTCTCCTTCTTGTAATTCTGTATCTCTTTGGTATAATCCTTAGAGTGGTGAATTCCTATAGTTCTGTATCCCTTGTGTTAATCCTTTGGGTGGTGATATTCTATATCCCTTTGGTGTTATCTCTTGGGTGGTGAACTCTTATCTTTCATTTTGTTGTTTGTTTGTTTAGTTTCCTTCAATTCTATTTAAATCCGGTATCAAATTGGTATCAGAGCTTTGGTTTCTCAAGTGTGATATCTAACACCTTGATTTCCATAGTTCTTGTTATTATGGCTGGTCGTGGTCGTCGTGGTCAAGCTATTCCAATAGCAGCTCCAGCACCGCAAGGAGACCCGCGAGATATCGAGCTGGAAGCCTTGAGGAGACAAGTGCAGCAACTCGAACAACGCCTAGAGCGTTATGAAACTTCTGAACATGGTGCTCCTCATCATGGCTCAGATGCTGAAGTTTCCAGCAATGATGGAGATGAAGTTAATCCTTTTCACCAAGCTCGTAGCCATGCCTCAAATGACAGCACGCCACCTCACCCCCGTGAGCTAAGAAATCACGTTTTCCAACGTGATTATGACGTCAAGGTGGACATTCCAGAATTTGAAGGAAGAATGCAACCCGATGAATTCATTGATTGGCTTAACACCATTGAGCGGATCTTTGATTACAAAGATGTTGCAGATCACAAGAAGGTGAAGCTTGTTGCCATCAAGCTACGAAAACATGCTTCTATTTGGTGGGAACACCTTAAGAGGCAGCGAGAACGTGAAAGGAAGAGTCGCATTGTGACATGGGCAAAGATGAAGAAGGCTCTTAAGAAGAAGTATTTGCCAGATCATTATAGGCAAGATGCTTTTCTTAAGTTCCACAACTTTCGACAAAACGATCTCTCCGTGGAAGAATATACAGCAGAGTTCGATTATTCTATGATGCGTTGTGATATCGTAGAGCCCGAAGAACAAATGGTAGCCCGCTACCTTGGAGGGTTACGTCGTGAAATCAGTAATGTTGTACAATTACAACCTTACTGGACCTACAATGATGTTTGCAAGCTAGCACTAAAGGTGGAGAAACAATTAATGGAAGGGCGTAAGAATACTTATCGACCTTTCAATCGCGATGGAATCACAAACCGGGGGAGTAGTTCTACTTCCAAGGCCACTCCATCAACCAAAACTGCAGCTGTCAAACCACCTGCAAGGAATGAAGCTCCATCAGGTTCTAATCGCTTCAATAATTCTAATTCAAGTAGAAAATGCTTTAAATGTCATGGTTTTGGACATATTGCTTCCGATTGTCCAAATCGCAAGATAATCTCCCTTGTTGAAGAAGAATTGGAAGATAATGCTGAGGAGGAGCAAGTTGAGGACGAATCCGAGGAGGAGTTCACGTATGCGGATCAGGGAGAGTCTCTTGTTATTCGTAGACTCTTGAAGTCAACTTATGCAGAAGATGATTGGCTTCGAAACAACATTTTCCACACCAAATGCACTTCCAATGGCAAGGTCTGTAATGTCATCATTGATGGGGGAAGTTGTGAGAATGTGGTGTCTACAACCATGGTGGAGAAGCTGAATCTAAAAACAGAAGCTCATTCCCATCCCTACAAACTTCAATGGCTTCGAAAAGGCAACGATATTCAGGTAACTAAGAAATGCTTAGTTCAATTCTCCATTGGGAAAAATTATGAGGATGAAGTTATGTGTGATGTTGTCCCTATGGATGCATGTCATATACTACTTGGTAGGCCATGGCAGTATGATAGGAAAGTTATCCATGATGGTCTCAAAAACACCTATTCTTTTGTAAAGAATGGAATTAAAGTGACTTTAGCCCCACTGAAAATGATATTCACTCCTAAACCTTCTAAAAGGGAGGGTTGTAGTTTACTTTCTGTAGGTGAAGTTGAGAAAACTTTAACAGAATGTGGAGAGGGGTACGCTCTTATGGTTGTTGAAAAGAAAGATCCCATTGAGATTCCACTTATAATACAACCACTTCTTAAGGAATTCCCTGATATTATTCCTGAAGAACTTCCACCGGGCCTTCCACCTATGAGGGGTATACAACACCATATTGATCTTATTCCAGGTTCTGTTTTACCTAACAAAGCAGCTTATCGGATGAATCCAAGGGAGCATGAAGAGTTACAAAGTCAAGTTGATGAGCTGATCTCCAAAGGCCTTGTACGAGAAAGCATGAGTCCTTGCGCTGTTCCAGCACTTCTAGTACCAAAGAAGGACGGTTCATGGCGAATGTGCATTGACAGCAGGGCTGTCAACAAAATCACCATCCGGTACCGCTTTCCCATCCCACGGTTGGATGATCTCTTGGATCAACTTCATGGAGCCATAATCTTCTCAAACATCGATCTTCGCAGCGGATATCATCAAATTCGCATGAGAGATGGCGATGAATGGAAGACAGCGTTCAAAACGAGAGATGGTCTTTATGAATGGATGGTCATGCCATTCGGACTATCTAATGCTCCGAGTACTTTTATGCGCCTTATGAATCATATTTTCAAACCATTTATGGGTCAATTTGTTGTTGTTTACTTTGATGATATCTTAGTTTACAGCAAGTCTCAAGAGCAACATATGGAGCATCTTCATCAAGTTTTCCAAACCTTACGGGAACAAAAGTTGTATGTCAACTTGAAGAAGTGTCATTTCTTCACTAATAGCCTTGTGTTCTTAGGCTATGTTGTTTGCAAAGAAGGAATCATGATGGATCCGGGCAAGATAGAGGCAATCACCAGCTGGCCTATTCCCAAGTCCCTTCACGACATAAGAAGCTTTCATGGACTTGCATCATTCTATCGACGGTTCATCAAAGGCTTCAGCACCATTATTGCTCCTATCACGGAATGCCTTAAAGGGGGAACATTCAAGTGGACGAACGAAGCCCAAAAGAGCTTTGAACTTCTCAAACAGAAGGTAACGGAGGCCCCAGTCCTTACACTTCCAGATTTCTCCAAAGTGTTCGAAGTTGATTGCGATGCCTCTAATTTAGGGGTTGGTGGTGTTCTCAGCCAAGAAGGTAAACCCATTGCCTTTTTTAGTGAAAAGCTCAATGAATCTCGAAAGAAGTATTCAACATATGACAAAGAATTCTATGCTCTTGTTCGTGCCTTGGGGCATTGGAGTCATTATCTACTCCATAAAGAGTTTATACTTCATTCTGATCATGAAGCTCTAAAGTATTTGAGCAGCCAACAAAAACTCAACAAGCGACATGCAAAGTGGACTGAATTCTTGCAAGCCTATTCATTCTCCATCAAGCACAAGTCAGGTAAACTTAATCAAGTTGCTGACGCCCTAAGTCGAAGACACTCTTTACTTAACACTATGCAAGTGCAGGTTTTGGGTTTTGAAGTTGTCAAAGAACTTTATAAAGATGATCTTGATTTTGGCAATGCATGGAAGGAATCTTCTAATGGTCCTAACAACCATTTCTTGTTACAAGATGGTTTTCTCTTCAAGGGCAATCTTTTGTGCATTCCTCGATGTTCGTTGAGAGAAGCCATTATCAAAGAAGCCCATGGAGGAGGCCTTGCTGGTCATTTTGGTAGAGATAAAACTTTAACTCTTGTGCAGGAACATTTTTTTTGGCCCAAAATGGTGAGAGATGTTGAGCGACATGTGAAGCAATGTCAAATTTGCCACCTCGCAAAGAGCCGCAAGCAAAACACCGGGCTATACATCCCATTACCTATTCCTAATGCCCCATGGGAGGACGTCAGTATGGATTTTGTTGTAGGTTTGCCAAGAACTCAACGAAATAAAGACTCCATTATGGTGGTGGTTGATCGATTCTCAAAGATGGCTCATTTTGTTCCTTGCCACAAAACTCTTGATGCATCTCATGTTGCTGACCTATATTTCAGAGAAATTGTCAAACTTCATGGCATTCCTAAGACGATTACTTCTGATCGTGTGATGAGAATCAACAAGCACTATTAAAGGATCCATTGCATATTCCAGTTGGGCCAATTACTAGATCAAGATCCAAGAAAGTCAAAGAAGCACTTAATGGGCTGATTCAAGAGATTTGGGCTGAATCTAAAATGGGGCATTCCAAGCTTGGCCCAACAGGAGATGAAAGCATAATAAGTTTAATCCAAGCTATTGATAGTGACATGGGTATGTCCAACATAACAAGGGCCTGCCCAATAATAATCACCTAGTCTCTTGTCAACTAATTAAGGTGCAAGGTCCAAGCCCAAAGTGAAAGAAGATTCGGATGCAACAGCCTACTGAATTTAGGCTCATCATAACAGGCCCAAACGACATCCTTTTTAAGACTTTCTCAAGTCCAAATTGAAGATCAAATCGTCATCTTTCCAACCAAACAAGTTTCAGCCCATTTGGAGATGTGTGCAAGAAGATATGGCCATTTGAATTCTGGTCATTGGGTGCTCCTGAAAATCCGAAATTGTGTTCCTCTTTTTACTTTTGGCCAATTCCTTGATTCCTTGCATGTTTTAGGGATTGTTTCCTTTCATGTTTTATGGATTGTCTCCTTACATGTTTTATGCTGTTTTCTTGCTTGTCCTAAGCTTAGAGGGTTGTTCTAAGCTCTATAAATACTTGTGTGTTGTAAGTTGAAAGCATAATAGAATTCAGAAAATACTTGAGGTTTGCTTCCTCTATTGGTTCTTCAAAGAACTTTTGAACTTATCAAGGGTTCTTCCTTGTGGCGTTCAGCTCCGA
>CM043700.1:61060619-61078119 GCA_023935145.1 Bretschneidera sinensis | reverse complement strand
AAATCAAAGGAAAAAATATATTACTCTTTTTTTTTTCTTTTCCACGTCTTTTTTTCACACTTTTTTTTCACGTTTTTTTTTCTTCACGTTTTTTTTTCACGTTTTTTTTTCACGTTTTCTTTTTCTCACTGGTTGCACAAATAAAAAAAATAAGAATAAGTAAAAAAAATGAACAGAAACGAAACAAGATAAGATGATAACAAGAAATGAAAGATAAAATGATAGTAAATCTGTTTTTTTTTTTAGAAGTGGGCTCTGATACCAAATGATGCGAACCTCATCGACATGCTTTGAGACCCGACAAACAATATTGGAATACTTACCCAGAAATCATCTAGAAAACAGATTTTATGTGACACCGCGACCCGTTGCTTGTATGGAAGCAAGAACCTTGGTATAATGAAGACGCCACAATCAATTGTGGAAGGATTGATTGATAAGTCGGAGCTGAACGCCACAAGGAAGAACCCTTGATAAGTTCAAAAGTTCTTTGAAGAACCAATAGAGGAAGCAAACCTCAAGTATTTTCTGAATTCTATTATGCTTTCAACTTACAACACACAAGTATTTATAGAGCTTAGAACAACCCTCTAAGCTTAGGACAAGCAAGAAAACAGCATAAAACATGTAAGGAGACAATCCATAAAACATGAAAGGAAACAATCCCTAAAACATGCAAGGAATCAAGGAATTGGCCAAAAGTAAAAAGGGAACAAATCTGGTCAAGAAGATCACCTAATCGCGGAATAGGAAAGCGATATCTGATGGTGATCTTATTCACCGCTCTACTATCAATGCACATACGCCAAGAGCCATCTTTTTTGGGAACAAGGAGTGTCAGAACAGCACAAGGACTCATGCCCTCTCTAACAAGCCCCTTTTCGATCAACTCTTCAATTTGTCTCTGTAATACTTCATGCTCCTTAAGGTTCAATTGATAGGCTGGTTTGTTAGGCAACACAGATCCTGGTACAAGATCAATGTAATGCTGCATATCTCTCATCGGTGGAAGGCCATGGGGAATTTCCTCTGGAACAACATCACTAAATTCCATGAGGAATGGAATCAAAGAAGGGGGAATTTCTGTTGGTTCTTTCTCTTCCCTTACCACAATTGCAAAGCCTTCACCATTCTTCATCAATGCATTCTCAACCCCAGATCTGGTCGACAAACTAGTTCCCTCCCCAAAAGAAGGTTTAGGAACATGAACAATTTTCAATGGAACCAAAAGGACCTTAACTCCATCATTCTCAAAAGAATAAGTATTTTTGAAACCTTCATGCTTAGTCTTTCTATCATACTGCCAAGGTCTTCCAAGCAACAAATGATATGCATCCATAGGCACTATGACACAAACTACAGCATCGTTATAATTCTTGCCAATGGAAAATTCAACAAAGCATCTTTTATTTACCTTCACTTCATTGCCTTTGCGAAGCCACTGGAATTTGTAAGGTTCCGGATGATCTTCAGTTTTTAACTTCGGTTTCTCCACCATTGTTGATGCCACAACATTTTCACAACCTCCTCCATCAATGATGACGTTACAGACCTTTCCATGAGAAGTGTATCTAGTATGAAAAATATTGTTCTGCAACCATCCATCTTCCACATAGGTTATGTTGAGGCTTTTTTGAACCACAAGAGCCTCCCCTCGATCAGCATAAGTAATTTCTTCTTCCACAGCAACATGTTCATTAGTTTCTGGTGAAAAATCATGCTCACCTTCCGTTTCCATTTCTTCTTCCATAAGAGACACCATTTTGCGATTTGGACAATCAGAAGCAATATATCCAAAATCTTGACATTTGAAACACCTTCGAGTTGTATTGGAAATGATTGGATGATTTGAACCTGATGTAGTTTCATTACTTTGCTTGGCCGCGGTTATCTTGGGTATGGTCGTGGTTTTAGAAGTGGAACCACTTCCACGGTTAGAAACTCCATCTTGAATAAAGGATCGAAAATAATTACCACATTTTTCTTTCAGTTGCTTCTCCACCTTCATAGCGAGTTTGCAAACATCATTATAAGTCCAATATGGTTGCAGCTGCATCACATCACTGATTTCAACACGTAACCCACCAAGATAGCGGGCTATCATCTGCTCTTCTTGCTTAATAACATCACAACAAATCATTAGATGTTCAAACTCTGCTGTATACTCCTTCACGGACGACTCCCTTTGCTTGAAATTATGAAATTTCATAAAAGCATCTTGTTTGTAGTGGTCAGGTAAATACTTTCTTTTTAGCTCTCTCCTCATCTTTGCCCATGTTGCAATACGTACTTTTCCTTCACGTTCTCGCTGCCTCTTCAAATTCTCCCACCAGATTGAAGCATGTTTCCTTAGCTTGATGGCAACAACTTTCACTTTACGATTTTCTGGAACATCTTTGAAATCAAAGATTCGCTCAACGGTAGTAAGCCAATCAATGAAATCATCTGGTTGCATCATTCCCTCAAATTCTGGAATGTCCACCTTGACATCATAATCATGTCGAAAAACATGATTTCTTAGCTCACGGGGGTGAGGTGGTGTGCTGTCACTTGAGGCATGACCACGAGCTTGGTGAAAAGGATTAACTTCGTCTCCATCATTGCTGGAAACTTCAACGTCTGAGCCCTGATGAGGGGCACCATGTTCAGAAGTTCCATAACGCTCTAGGCGTTGTTCGAGTTGCTGCACTTGTCTCTTCAAGGCTTCCATCTCGATATCTCGCAGATCTCCTTGCGGTGGTGCTTCTGGAGCTGCTATTGGAATAGCTTGACCACGACGACCACGACCAGCCATAATAACAAGAACTATGGAAATCAAGGTGTTAGATATCACACTTGAGAAACCAAAGCTCTGATACCAATTTGATACCGGATTTAAATAGAATTGAAGGAAACTAAACAAACAAACAAAGAAATGAAAGATAGGAGTTCACCACCCAAGAGATAACACCAAAGGGATATAGAATATCACCACCCAAAGGATTAACACAAGGGATACAGAACTATAGGAATTCACCACTCTAAGGATTATACCAAAGAGATACAGAATTACAAGAAGGAGAAAACTCTCTTCTAAAAGCCAAAGGCTGATTTCAATTTATAAACTCAAGTCTGATTTTTCAACTTACAAACACAAGTATTTATAGAGCTTAGAACAACCCTCTAAGCTTAGGACAAGCAAGAAAACAAGGCATAAAACATGCAAGCAAACAATCCCTAAAATATGCAAGCAAACAATCCATAAAACATGCAATGAAACAATCCCTAAAACAAGGAAGGAGACAATCCCTAAAACATGCAAGGAATCAAGAAAAAGGCCAAAAGAAGAATACAATCCCGGAATTTCAGGAGGACCCAACTAGCAGAATTCAAACGGCCATATCTTCTTCCACACATCTCCAAATGGGCTGAAACTTGTTGGGTTGGAAAGATGACATCTTGAACTTCAATTTAGGCTTAAGAAAGTCTCAAAAAGCAGATCGTTTGGGCCTGTTTTGATGGGCCTAAATCTAATAGGCTGTTGCATCCGAATCTTCTTCCACTTTGAGCTTGGACCTTGCACCTTGCTTAGTTGATAAGAGATTTTGTTATTTTTTGATGGGCAGGCCCATGTTAGGTTGGACATACCCATTTCATGAGGCCTTATTTGTTAGGTTAAAGGTTTGTTGGACACACCTGTGTCACATCTAGTATGAAAAATGTTCTCCCGTTGTTGTTCCATATCATCTACTTTGACTTGGGCACTTAAAGTACGCAAAACCACAAGTGATTCTCCATCTACTGGATACTCCACATTATCGTCACAAGTGTCCTCAAGCGGTGGTATTTGGTCATCATCGCTCTCGCTGTCGGTTTCCACCGCTCCATCAACACGTGCGATCATGGCCCTCTTATTTGGGCATTGGGAAGCTATGTGACCTACTCCCAAACCACGAAAACACTTAATATCACGATTACGAGCTTGAGATTCAGTTTTACCTTTGTGGACACTGGGAACTTCATCTCTCCTTTTTGGTGGTTCGGTGTTGGACTTTAAAACAGCACCTTCGTCTTTCCTCCAATTCGACCTCCATGAGGTAGAGGAACCCGGATGTTGGAAGGACCGAGTTCCTTTCCTTTTCAGTTGTCGTTCCACCTTTATTGCCATGTGTAGCATGTCCTCCAACTCCACATAGTGTTGCAACTCCACCACGTTGGCAATGTCTCGGTTCAGCCCATTCAAAAACCTTGCCATGGTAGCTTCTCTATCCTCCTCTACATTAGCCCGAATCATGGCGATCTCCATCTCTTTGTAGTAGTCATCTACACTTCTATAGCCTTGAAGAAGACCTTGTAATTTCTGATACAAGTCCCTATAGTAGTGACTAGGGACAAACCGCCTCCTCATGATGGCCTTCATTTCATCCCACGTCTCAATAGGCCTCTCATGGGTTTTCCTTCTGTTCAGCACAAGTTGATCCCACCATATAATAGCATAGTCAGTAAACTCAATGGCAGCGAGTTTTACCTTTTTCTCCTCGGAGTAGTTGTGGCACTCAAAAATCAACTCAACCTTCTTCTCCCAATCCAAGTATGCTTCAGGATCGTTTTTCCCTTGGAACGACGGCATCTTTATTTTAATGTTTCCTAGGTTTCCATCAGTCCCATCTTGCCATCTCGGATCTCTTTGGAAACCTCCACCATGCCTTTCTCGTCTTGGCACGAACCTGCCCTCACCGTTCAAAGAAGCGTGATCCTCTTCATCTTTGAACTCATCCTCATGTTCACCATCAGCATCATCCAAGGGCGCAAGCCGTTCTTGCCTTCTAGCATTTGGGACTCTTTGGGGACGCCCCTCGCGCCAAGTAGCAATAACAGCATCTTGCCTATCCATCCGATCCCGAATCTCATTGAACATCACGTTCATGCGTTCAAATTGTTGTTGCATAGCCTGTAACATGAAGGACGACTCCTCCATTCTTTCTTTGAAATTATAAAGAAATTTTAGAAATAATTCCTCACCACACTGCCTCACGTGTTTACACTCAAATTATGTCACTCACACTCGTGTTTAACTCTTAAATTGGCTTTTTTTTTATATTATTCTCACACTCTCTTGCCTTTTTCCACTCGTAGCTTCCCCTTTTCAGTTCTTTATTAAACTAATAAACTGGATCAAGAAATTCAACTTGTAGTATTTAAACTAATACCGACGGTAAGAAAATATTATAAAAACAACAAATCAAAGGAAAAAATATATTACTCTTTTTTTTTTCTTTTCCACGTCTTTTTTTCACACTTTTTTTCACGTTTTTTTTTCTTCACGTTTTTTTTTTCACGTTTTTTTTTCACGTTTTCTTTTTCTCACTGGTTGCACAAATAAAAAAAATAAGAACAAGTAAAAAAAATGAACAGAAACGAAACAAGATAAGATGATAACAAGAAATGAAAGATAAAATGATAGTAAATCTGTTTTTTTTTTTAGAAGTGGGCTCTGATACCAAATGATGCGAACCTCATCGACATGCTTTGAGACCCGACAAACAATATTGGAATACTTACCCAGAAATCATCTAGAAAACAGATTTTATGTGACACCGCGACCCGTTGCTTGTATGGAAGCAAGAACCTTGGTATAATGAAGACGCCACAATCAATTGTGGAAGGATTGATTGATAAGTCGGAGCTGAACGCCACAAGGAAGAACCCTTGATAAGTTCAAAAGTTCTTTGAAGAACCAATAGAGGAAGCAAACCTCAAGTATTTTCTGAATTCTATTATGCTTTCAACTTACAACACACAAGTATTTATAGAGCTTAGAACAACCCTCTAAGCTTAGGACAAGCAAGAAAACAGCATAAAACATGTAAGGAGACAATCCATAAAACATGAAAGGAAACAATCCCTAAAACATGCAAGGAATCAAGGAATTGGCCAAAAGTAAAAAGAGGAACACAATTTCGGATTTTCAGGAGCACCCAATGACCAGAATTCAAATGGCCATATCTTCTTGCACACATCTCCAAATGGGCTGAAACTTGTTTGGTTGGAAAGATGACGATTTGATCTTCAATTTGAACTTGAGAAAGTCTTAAAAAGGATGTCGTTTGGGCCTGTTATGATGAGCCTAAATTCAGTAGGCTGTTGCATCCGAATGTTCTTTCACTTTGGGCTTGGACCTTGCACCTTAATTAGTTGACAAGAGACTAGGTGATTATTATTGGGCAGGCCCTTGTTATGTTGGACATACCCATGTCACTATCAATAGCTTGGATTAAACTTATTATGCTTTCATCTCCTGTTGGGCCAAGCTTGGAATGCCCCATTTTAGATTCAGCCCAAATCTCTTGAATCAGCCCATTAAGTGCTTCTTTGACTTTCTTGGATCTTGATCTAGTAATTGGCCCAACTGGAATATGCAATGGATCCTTTAATAGTGCTTGTTGATTCTCATCATCGTGATTCCAAGTTCGTCGGACATTTTTGGCGTACTCTTTGGCGAAAGCTTGGCACTATCCTTCAATTCAGCTCCGCTTATCATCCCCAAACAGATGGTCAAACTGAAGTTGTTAATCGAAGTTTGGGAAATCTTTTGAGAAGCTTTGTGGGGAAGAACATCCGTCAATGGGATCTCCTCCTAGCTCAAGCTGAATTTGCCTATAATAGGTCTACTAGCCAAACCACTGGCTATAGCCCCTTTGAGGCTGTCTATGGTCTCAAACCTATTAGCCCTCTTGATTTGGCTCCACTTCCGACTACTACCCAATTTAGTGGAGATGCCAATGAACGAACGAAGGAGATCAAGAAATTACATGAGCAGATTCGAGCTCATATTGAGAAGCAAAATGAGAAGTACCGCAAGCAAGCAAATAAACATAGAAAGCCTGCAGCTTTCAAAGAAGGAGATCTAGTATGGATTCATCTTCGAAAGGAACGTTTTCCCGCAAAACGACGGTCTAAACTTCTGCCACGAGCTGATGGCCCATTTAAGGTACTTCAACGCATTGGAGAAAATGCTTACAAGATTGAACTTCCAGGAGATTATGGAGTATCTGCAACTTTCAATGTGAGTGACTTATCTCCCTATGAAGTAAATGAAGAAATCTTGGACTTGAGGGCAAGTCCCCATCAACTGGGGGAGCCTGACATGGGTATGTCCAACCTAGCATGGGCCTGCCCAACAAAAATCTAATAATCTCTTGTCAACTAAGCAAGGTGCAAGGTCCAAGCCCAAAGTGGAAGAAGATTCGGATGCAACAGCTTACTGGATTTAGGCTGATCATACCAGGCCCAAACGATCTCCTTTTTGAGATTTTCTTAAGTCCAAATTAAAGTTCAAGACGTCATCTTTCCAACCAAACAAGTTTCAGCCCATTTGGAGATGTCTACAAGAAGATATGACCATTTGAATTCTGGTCATTGGGTGCTCCTGAAAATCCGAAATTGTGTTCCTCTTTTTACTTTTGACCAATTCCTTGATTCCTTGCATGTTTTAGGGATTGTCTCCTTTCTTGTTTTAGGGATTGTTTCATTGCATGTTTTATGCCTTGTTTTCTTGCTTGTCCTAAGCTTAGAGGGTTGTTCTAAGCTCTATAAATACTTGTGTTTGTAAGCTGAAAAATCAGACTTGAGTTTATAAATTGAAATCAGCCTTTGGCTTTTAGAAGAGAGTTTTCTCCTTCTTGTAATTCTGTATCTCTTTGGTATAATCCATAGAGTGGTGAATTCCTATAGTTCTGTATCCCTTGTGTTAATCCTTTGGGTGGTGATATTCTATATCCCTTTGGTGTTATCTCTTGGGTGGTGAACTCTTATCTTTCATTTTGTTGTTTGTTTGTTTAGTTTCCTTCAATTCTATTTAAATCCGGTATCACAAACCGACCAGCCTATCGAAGCAATCCCGAAGAGACAAAGGAGCTACAAAGGCAGGTTAGTGATTTAATGGAAACGGGGTACGTAAGAGAAAGCATGAGCCCGTGTGCTGTTCCGGTGATTTTGGTTCCTAAAAAGGATGGGATGTGGAGAATGTGCATTGATAGCCGAGCAATCAACAATATAACGGTAAAGTATCGACATCCTATCCCTCGTTTAGATGATATGCTAGATGAATTGCATGGTGCATGTGTATTCTCTAATATTGATTTAAAAAGTGGATATCATCAAATAAGAATGAAAGAGGGAGATGAATGGAAAACTGCTTTTAAAACGAAATATGGTTTATATGAGTGGTTAGTTATGCCATTTGGACTAACAAATGCACCAAGTACCTTCATGAGATTAATGAACCATGTTTTGCGAGCTTTTATAGGCATATTCGTTGTTGTTTATTTTGATGATATTCTCATTTATAGCACAAACATAGATGATCATGTTGTCCATTTAAAATCAGTTTTGGATGTGCTTAGAAAAGAAAAATTGTTTGCTAACTTGAAGAAGTGCACTTTTTGCACCGATAAGCTTGTGTTTCTCGGTTTTGTTGTGAGTACACAAGGAATACAGGTTGATGAAAAGAAGATTCGTGCGATTAAAGAATGGCCAAGTCCCACGAGTGTAAGTCAAGTTCATAGTTTTCATGAACTTGCCAGTTTTGACAGGCGGTTCGTGAAAGACTTTAGTAGTATTGCTGCACCACTTACTGAAGTCATCAAGAAGTACATTGGATTCAAATGGGGAGATAAGCAAGAAAAAGAATTCCAATTTATCAAAGAAAAATTAACTCATACTCCTTTACTTGCTTTGCCTGATTTTACTAAAACCTTTGAAATTGAATGTGATGCTTCAAGTTTGGGTATCGACGCAGTGTTATGCAAGGAGGAAGACCAATCGCATATTTTAGTGAGAAATTAAGTGGAGCAGCTTTAAACTATCCTACTTATGATAAAGAATTTTATGCGTTAGTTCGAGCATTGGAAACATGGCAACACTATCTTTGTCCTAAGGAGTTCGTGATTCACACCGATCATGAGTCCTTGAAGCATATAAAAGGACAACACAAGTTGAGTAGGAGACATGCACGATGGGTAGAATTCATCGAGACATTTCCATATGTCATTCGATACAAGTAAGGTAAGGAAAACATCGTTGCAGATGCACTTTCTCGAAGGTACGTATTAATTTATACTCTAGATGCAAAATTACTTGGTTTTTGAGTACATTAAAGAGTTGTATCCTTCAGACACCGATTTTTGTGAGGGGTTTCGGGCTTGTGAGAAAAACGCAGTGGGTAAGTTCCTTAAGCACGAGGGATTCTTATTTCGGGAGAATAAGTTATGTGTACCGAATTGCTCTTTGCGCGAGTTGTTAGTGAGGGAATCCCATGGAGGAGGTTTAATGGGTCACTTTGGAGTTGCTAAGACCTTAGCCGTTTTAAAAGAACACTTCTATTGGTCACACATGAAAAGAGATATTGAGAGAATTTGTGGTAGATGTGTCACATGTAGGCAGGCAAAATCTCGAGTGCAACCCCATGGTTTATACACGCCACTACCCATTCCTAGTGAGCCTTTGATAGATATTTCGATGAACTTTGTGTTAGGTTTACCTAGGTCTAAATGTGGTAGAGATTCAATTTTTGTGGTTGTGGATAGATTTTCTAAGATAGCACATTTTATTCCATGTCATAAAACTGATGATGCTTCCAATGTTGCTAATTTGTTCTTTACAGAAATTGTAAGATTACATGGTATGCCTAGAACGATAGTTTCGGATAGAGACACTAAGTTCTTAAGTTACTTTTGGAAGACTTTGTGGTATAAGTTAGGGACTAAGCTATTATTTTCTACTACTTGTCACCCACAAACTGATGGTCAAACTGAAGTAGTAAATAGAACTTTGTCTACTTTGTTGAGAGCTATTATTAAACAGAACATCAAAACGTGGGAAGAGTGTTTACCACATGTTGAGCTTGCTTATAATCGTTCTGTTCATTCTACTACTAAATTCTCACTATTTGAAATTGTTTATGGTTTTAATCCTTTAACTCCATTGGATTTAACACCATTACCTATGTTGGAACATGCTAACTTGGATGGAAAGAAAATGGCTGAATTTGTTAAGCAGATACATGAGAAGGCAAGACTAAACATTGAGAGGCAAACGGAACAATATGCAAAACAAGCTAACAAAGGTCGTCGGCAGCTAATTTTTCAACCCGGAGATTGGGTTTGGTTACACATGAGGAAAGAAAGATTTTCGACACAAAGACGTTCAAAGTTACTTCCTACAGGGGATGTTCCTTGAGTGCATCAATGATAATGCATACAAATTGGATTTTCCCGGTGAGTACAATGTTAGTGCCACTTTTAATGTTTCTGATTTAAGCCCTTTTAATGTAGGTGATGATTTGAGGACAAATCCTTTTCAAGAGGAAGGAAATGATGAGGACACAGCTAACAAATGGGATGCAGAGCCTCTTCAAGTTCCAATTGGTCCAGTTACAAGGGCTCGAGCTAAAAGGTTCAAAGAAACTCTCAATGGGCTTATTCAACACATTTGGGCTAAGAACCATCTTTGGGGGCCCAAGGATGATGCTATACATGATCCACAAGGATGAGTTTCCATGATCCAAGGGAATTTCCACTTTTGAATTTCGGGAGGACCCAATGAACAGAATTAAAATGGTCATATCTTCTTGCCCACAGCTCCAAATGGGCTGAAACTTATTAGGATGGAAAGATGACGTCTTGAACTTCAATTTTGATCTAAGAAAGTTTCAAAAAGGATATCGTTTGGGCCTGGTATGATGGGCCAAAATCCAGTAGGCTGTTGCATCCGAATCTACGTTGGGCTTGCACCTTTTCTTAATTGTTTCCTTCTGAATTTAATTGTTGCATTATAAGGCTTGCATGCCAAGTTAGGTACTTTCCTTATTTGAATTGTAGGTTACCAAAATTCTATTTAGGTTTATTTCCTATTTCGTAGTTTCCTATTCCTACCAGAATTCTGTTTAGGTTTATTTCCTATTTTTTTGTTTTCCTTTTTCTATATGGTTACGAATTCTCATGTTTTTAAATAGTCATTGGCTTTTGGAATAAGAAAATTCAGATTTGATTCATACTTTCGGAGAGAAATTTCTCTTTGGTTCTTTTAGAACTTCTGAACTTATCGGAGTTTCCGTGGCGTTCATCTTCAACTTATCAATCAATCCTTCCATAATTGATTGTGGTGTCTTCATTATACCAAGGTTCTTGCTTCGATATAAGCAACGGGTCGCGGTCTCAGTCTTCATTATACCAAGGTTCTTGCTTTAATATAAGCAACGGGTCATGGTCTCACATAAATCTGCTTCTAGACGATCTTGGAGGTCTTCTTGATCCATAAATTTCTTAGTTCTTGGCGTGGATCATATTAAGTGCTTTCTTAAATGGCTTTATAGAAGAAGAGGTTTATGTTAAATAACCCCTTAGATTTGAAAATCCTAGCCTTACAAATCATGTCTACAAGCTTTCCAAGGTTCTATATGGGTTGAAGCAAGCTCCAAGAGCATGGTATGAAAGACTAAGTAAATTTTTGATTGACAATGACTTTATAAGAGGTAAAGTAGACACAACTATCTTAACAAAAACTAACATAAATGACACTCTACTAGTTCAAATATATGTTGATCATATTATATTTGGTGCTACTAGTGAATCTATGTGTCAAGAGTTTGCCAAATGATAGGAACACTTTGTGTTATGTTTTTAATGCCTTTCCTACCCTATTTGGCTTTGTAATTCTCCTCATGAACAAGTCTGCTCAAATGGTCAGCTACCAAGTTTTCACTCCCCTTCTTGTCCTTGATCTCCAAATCAAATTCTTGAAGCAAAAGCACCCATCTAATCAGTCTCGGTTTGGCCTCCTTCTTTGTCATCAGATACTTCAAAGCTGCACGATCAGTATAAACAACAACTTTAGTTTGAAGTAAATAAGAGAGAAATTTATCTAAGGCAAAAACAATAGCAAGGAGCTCTTTTTCAGTTGTGGAATAGTTTAGTTGAGCATCATTGAGTGTCCTAGAGGCATAGTAGATGGCATAGGGCTTCTTGTCCATTCTTTGTCCCAAAACAGCCCCAACGGCGTAATCTGAGGCGTCACACATCAATTCAAAAGGTAAGGACCAATTAGGTGGAGACATGATGGGAGCAGTAGTCAATAACTCCTTTAGCTTCTCAAAAGCTTTCTTGCACTCCTCATCAAACTCAAAGAGAGTGTCCTTCTGAAGTAAACGGGACAAGGGCCTTGATACATTGGAGAAATCCTTGATAAACCTCCTGTAAAATCCTGCATGACCAAGAAATGAACGAACCTCTCTCACACAAGTGGGAGAGGGTAAATAACGCACAAGATCTACCTTAGATTTATCAACCTCAATCCCCTTAGCAGATATGATATGTCCTAAAACAATCCCTTGAGTCACCATGAAGTGACATTTTTCCCAATTTAGAACCAAGTTTGTTTCAACACAACATTTCAGAATAAGTTCCAAATTTCCTAAGCATGCATCAAAATCTCTACCAAAGACACTAAAATCATCCATAAAGACCTCAATGATATTCTCGATGTATTCAAAGAAAATGGGGAGCATACAACGTTGAAACGTACCTGGTGCATTGCACAATCCGAATGGCATACGTCTGTAGGCATAAGTGCCAAAAGGGCAAGTGAAGGTGGTCTTCTCTTGGTCCTCTTGCGCTATACAGATCTGGTTGTACCCACTATATCCATCCAAAAAACAATAAAAAGGATAATCAGCTAACCTCTCGAGCATCTGATCGATGAAGGGCAGAGGGAAATGGTCATTTCTTATTGAAGCATTGAGCTTCCTATAGTCTATGCAAACTCGATAACCAGTTACCACTCTTTGAGGTACAAGCTCATTCTCCTTATTCTTTACCACAGTAACTCCTGACTTCTTTGGCACAACTTGAACAGGAGACGCCCACTTGCTATCTGAAATAGGGTAAATAACGCCACAATCAAGTAATTTAATTACCTCATCTTGCACAACCTTCATCATAGGTGGATGTAGGCGTCTCTGGGCATCTCTGGTGGGTTTGGCACCATCCTCCAACAAGATCCTATGGACGCACATGGTTGGGCTAATTCCCTTGATATCTGTCACAGTCCAACCAATGGCGGTATTGTACTTCTTCAGAACGTCCACAAGCTTCTTTTCTTGGTCCTCCTCCAACTTCGAGGATATAATAACAGGCAGTATCTCTTTGTCCCCCAAAAAGACATACTTCAAGTGATCTGGCAAAACCTTAAGCTCAAGTGTAGGAGCCTGTATCACTGAAGGTAACATTTTGTTAGTGGAAATAGGAAAGGACAAAGGAGGAATAGACCTTGGTAATATGGGTCGGGCCTCAAGGGAGGCTACAGTTTTGATCACAATGGGCTCTTCAGCCTTCTCTAACTCAGCCCTAGAAATGGATTCTCCATTCTCAGTATAACCAACTCCTTGAGAGAGTGTTACTTTTAACTCATCCTCTTCCATTGCATCCAAAAATCTCTGCGCAAGTGAGTTAATATCATCAATAGAAAAACAGGGTTTAATGTCAGTCAATGGATACCTCATGGCTTCAAAGATGTTGAAGCGTATAACTTCATTATCAAATTCCATGGTTAGAGTTCCCTCATAAACATCGATCTTTGTTCTTGCGGTCCTCATGAATGGGCACCCTAAAAGCAACGGAGTAGAATTTAGGGGCGAATCTTCCATATCAATGATATAGAAGTCTGCAGGAAAAATGAGTTGATTTATTTGCACAAGAACATCTTCAACGTATCATTTAGGATATTTATTAGATCGATCAGCCAATTGGATAACAACATTATCACTTTTAAGTGCACCTAGCTCTAAAGAAGCATAAAGACTATAAGGCATCACATTAATTGAAGCTCCTAAGTCTAGCATGACATTATCAAATTTGTTGGTACCAATCACACAAGGAACAGAAAAACTCCCTGGATCCTTAAGCTTTGGTGGCAATTTCCTTTGGATGACAGCAGAGACTGTCTCATTCAACTTCACCACCTCCTTCTCACGAGTCTGCCTCCTTGTAGTGCAAAGCTCCTTCAGAAACTTGGCATATCTTGGCACTTGCTTCAAGCACTCAATCAAAGGCATGTTGACTTGTACCTTCTTAAAAATCTCCAAGATGGCCTGATCAGATTCATCCTTCTTGGTTTTGGCAAACCTACTAGGAAAAGGTACACGAGCAAAAGGATTAGAATCAAAAGAGTGTTTAGGGTTTTGTTCCTTACCTTGAGGTTTTAAAGCATTCTCAGATGATGGAGGACCAATCATTTCTGCCATTGTGGTGGTGGGATCTTTCTGTATTTCCTTCTTGGTGCTCTCAACGTCCTCTTCCTCATGGTGGGTCACTTTGGCTTTCTTCTGAGTTTTAAGAACATCCAAAAGGGTCTTGCCACTCCTTGTGGTAACAACTTTAGCTTGCTCAATAATTGGGTTGGGAACAGTGTTGCTAGGCAATTTTCCACTCTCTGTTATCTTCCCCATGAAGTCCACCACTTGTTCTAATTGCTTCTTCAGCTCTGCAATATCCTTAGTGTGAGCCTGTTGACCTGTAACAAGAGCTTGAGTAGCAGTAGTTAAATTCTGTTGCCCTTGAGCAAGGGACTTTAAAATTTCATCATAATTAGAAGCAACAGAATTTGTAGGTACAATAGGATTAGGGACAAAGTTTTGAGGTACCTGAGACCTCATAAACAAACCTGGAGGGCGTGGAAACACTTGCCCTTGACCTTGAGGGTTCTGAACATTATCATTGTTGGCCCAACGAAAATTGGGGTGATCTCTAAGCCCGGGGTTATATGTGTTAGAGAAAGGGTTGTACCTTTGTCCACCTTGATTACCTTGAAACCCAACAGCGTTAAGAGACTCCCATCCTCCATTGTTGATCAGTTGGGGACATTGGTCAGTTGGATGCCCTTGAGTACAACACACACCACAGATTTGAGCAATTTGTTGTACTTGTGCTCCATTCACATTCAGTACCTGAGACAGAAGAGTAGACATTTTATTAACTTTTTCCTCAAGAGCAGAGTTAGAAGATACCTCATTCACCCCATGAGTGGAGTTTAACACTCCCTCATATTGTTGATAATTAAAAGCACGTTGGGCGAGTAACTCCTTAGGAACATCAGGTGTCTTATCGACAAAAGAACCTCCAGCAGCAGCATCTAACAATTGATGTTCGAGGGGGAGAAGTCCTTCATAAAAGTAAGTGAGAAGATTCCCTTCTTTCATCCCATGTGAAGGACATGATGCAATTAAGCTCTTGAATCTCTCATAGTAGGCATAGAACGCCTCTTCCTTCCTTTGCTCAATTCCAGTTATCTGCTTCCTCAAGACAGTAATCCTTGAGGCAGGGAAGTACTTAGTCAGAAACTCAGTCATCAGCTTCTCCCATGTGTTGATGTAACCCGAGGGTAGATCAAACAACCAAGTCTTTGCCCTATCTTCAAGTGAAAAAGGGAATGACTTTAGCTTCAGAACGTTGAGATCCGCATTTTGTGGGCACATACTTGAACACACAAACTGGAACTCCTTGAGATGTTTGTGAGGATCTTCGTTAGTAAGCCCATCGAATTTGGGCAAATGGTGCAAGAACCCACTCTTCAGTTCGAACTCAGCTATCTTGCCAACTGCTGGTTCTGGATAAGTAATACAAGTTGGTGCAGCTCCCCCATCAGTTGAAGAAGACATTTGCCTAATAGTTTCAGCCATTGGTACTTCGTCTTCCTTACTTGCGTCTTCTAAGTCAGATATGTCTTCTTCCTCGTCTGACAAGTGATGTGAAAAATTATCTGACTCCTCCGACTCTAGCCTCCCTTCTTGGTGAGGTGGGGGTTGATTTGTAGAAAGTGCAACTTCTTTTAGTAAAGCCAAGCGTTTTCTAAGTTCTTGAGTCTTTCTACTAACTGCTGACATTCATGGACCTAAATAACAAAAGCAAAGGAATCAATATATAAGTTAAAGTTTGAAATACAAATAATAATGAGCTTCCCTTACAAACTGATGAGAATCAACAAGCACTATTAAAGGATCCATTGCATATTCCAGTTGGGCCAATTACTAGATCAAGGTCCAAGAAAGTCAAAGAAGCACTTAATGGGCTGATTCAAGAGATTTGGACTGAATCTAAAATGGGGCATTCCAAGCTTGGCCCAACAGGAGATGAAAGCATAATAAGTTTAATCCAAGCTATTGATAGTGACATGGGTATGTCCAACATAACAAGGGCCTGCCCAATAATAATCACCTAGTCTCTTGTCAACTAATTAAGGTGCAAGGTCCAAGCCCAAAGTGAAAGAAGATTCGGATGCAACAGCCTACTGAATTTAGGCTCATCATAACAGGCCCAAATGACATCCTTTTTAAGACTTTCTTAAGTCCAAATTGAAGATCAAATCGTCATCTTTCCAACCAAATAAGTTTCAGCCCATTTGGAGATGTGTACAAGAAGATATGGCCATTTGAATTCTGGTCATTGGGTGCTCCTGAAAATCCGAAATTGTGTTCCTCTTTTTACTTTTGGCCAATTCCTTGATTCCTTGCATGTTTTAGGGATTGTTTCCTTTCATGTTTTATGGATTGTCTCCTTACATGTTTTATGCTGTTTTCTTGCTTGTCCTAAGCTTAGAGGGTTGTTCTAAGCTCTATAAATACTTGTGTGTTGTAAGTTGAAAGCATAATAGAATTCAGAAAATACTTGAGGTTTGCTTCCTCTATTGGTTCTTCAAAGAACTTTTGAACTTATCAAGGGTTCTTCCTTGTGGCGTTCAGCTCTGACTTATCAATCAATCCTTCCACAATTGATTGTGGCGTCTTCATTATACCAAGGTTCTTGCTTCCATACAAGCAACGGGTCGCGGTGTCACATAAAATCTGTTTTCTAGACGATTTCTGGGTAAGTATTCCAATATTGTTTGTCGGGTCTCAAAGCATGTCGATGAGGTTCGCATCATTTGGTATCAGAGCCCACTTCTAAAAAAAAAACAGATTTACTATCATTTTATCTTTCATTTCTTGTTATCATCTTATCTTGTTTCGTTTCTGTTCATTTTTTTTACTTGTTCTTATTTTTTTTTTATTTGTGCAACCTATGAGAAAAAGAAAACGTGAAAAAAAAAAAACGTGAAAAAAGTGTGAAAAAAAGACGTGGAAAAAAAAAAGAAAAAAAAAGAGCAATATAATTTTTCCTTTGATTTGTTGTTTTTATAATATTTTCTTACCATCGGTATTAGTTTAAATACTACAAGTTGAATTTCTTGATCCAGTTTATTAGTTTAATAAAGAACTGAAAAGGGGAAGCTACGAGTGGAAAAAGGCAAGAGAGTGTGAAAATAAAAAAAAAAAAAGCCAATTTAAGAGTGAAACACGAGTGTGAGTGACATAATTTGAGTGTAAACACGTGAGGCAGTGTGGTGAGGAATTATTTCTAACATTTCTTTATAATTTCAAAGAAAGAATGGAGGAGTCGTCCTTCATGTTACAGGCTATGCAACAACAATT